>OX155960.1:35234498-35399089 GCA_944548615.1 Micropterix aruncella | reverse complement strand
AAATAAAAAAATGTTTTTTATTTATTTTTAATTCGATTTAATGGCTCGTTGATAACAAACTCAGCCAATTGTATCATATTTTAAATGTTAGTAGCATTCGAAATTTGAATTATTTCGTAATGTCACTTTCATTTATAAAACGGCCTTGCCGAAATGATCAATAGTTTAATTTTTAATTTTTTCGCTTAATTCGTCTCATTTGAAGGCATTTTGTGTTGCATAAGGATAAGCCCTATTTATGAGATATATGGATGAATAGTGATCGTTAGTCGACTGCAAAAGGACCTTTAAACTTACATTGCACCTGTCGAAAGTCGTGCACATCCGTAAGTATATCTCATTCAAACATAAGCATTTCCCAATACAACCTGGGATTTCCTTCGCTACTTTTTAAGTAGCTTTTACTAATTTTATTTTAAATAAAAACATGATCCTATAAACGGATTTCTTTACAAACCTTATCAAATATAACAATATTATACTGTTTTCTACAATGTTTCTTTACAATTTTTTAATATTATACAATTTTATATAGGTTTACCCTATTTTGATAACATTATACAATCTTTTTTATAAACTTCTCTGCCAGAAATAAAGATTTAAGTTTCTTCTTTCATTTCATTGAGCATATGGAGTTTTTTTATTTATTTTTAATTCGATTTAATGGCTCGTTGATAACAAACTCAGCCAATTGTATCATATTTTAAATGTTAGTAGCATTCGAAATTTGAATTATTTCGTAATGTCACTTTCATTTATAAAACGGCCTTGCCGAAATGATCAATAGTTTAATTTTTAATTTTTTCGCTTAATTCGTCTCATTTGAAGGCATTTTGTGTTGCATAAGGATAAGCCCTATTTATGAGATATATGGATGAATAGTGATCGTTAGTCGACTGCAAAAGGACCTTTAAACTTACATTGCACCTGTCGAAAGTCGTGCACATCCGTAAGTATATCTCATTCAAACATAAGCATTTCCCAATACAACCTGGGATTTCCTTCGCTACTTTTTAAGTAGCTTTTACTAATTTTATTTTAAATAAAAACATGATCCTATAAACGGATTTCTTTACAAACCTTATCAAATATAACAATATTATACTGTTTTCTACAATGTTTCTTTACAATTTTTTAATATTATACAATTTTATATAGGATTACCCTATTTTGATAACATTATACAATCTTTTTTATAAACTTCTCTGCCAGAAATAAAGATTTAAGTTTCTTCTTTCATTTCATTGAGCATATGGAGTTTTTTTATTTATTTTTAATTCGATTTAATGGCTCGTTGATAACAAACTCAGCCAATTGTATCATATTTTAAATGTTAGTAGCATTCGAAATTTGAATTATTTCGTAATGTCACTTTCATTTATAAAACGGCCTTGCCGAAATGATCAATAGTTTAATTTTTAATTTTTTCGCTTAATTCGTCTCATTTGAAGGCATTTTGTGTTGCATAAGGATAAGCCCTATTTATGAGATATATGGATGAATAGTGATCGTTAGTCGACTGCAAAAGGACCTTTAAACTTACATTGCACCTGTCGAAAGTCGTGCACATCCGTAAGTATATCTCATTCAAACATAAGCATTTCCCAATACAACCTGGGATTTCCTTCGCTACTTTTTAAGTAGCTTTTACTAATTTTATTTTAAATAAAAACATGATCCTATAAACGGATTTCTTTACAAACCTTATCAAATATAACAATATTATACTGTTTTCTACAATGTTTCTTTACAATTTTTTAATATTATACAATTTTATATAGGTTTACCCTATTTTGATAACATTATACAATCTTTTTTATAAACTTCTCTGCCAGAAATAAAGATTTAAGTTTCTTCTTTCATTTCATTGAGCATATGGAGTTTTTTTATTTATTTTTAATTCGATTTAATGGCTCGTTGATAACAAACTCAGCCAATTGTATCATATTTTAAATGTTAGTAGCATTCGAAATTTGAATTATTTCGTAATGTCACTTTCATTTATAAAACGGCCTTGCCGAAATGATCAATAGTTTAATTTTTAATTTTTTCGCTTAATTCGTCTCATTTGAAGGCATTTTGTGTTGCATAAGGATAAGCCCTATTTATGAGATATATGGATGAATAGTGATCGTTAGTCGACTGCAAAAGGACCTTTAAACTTACATTGCACCTGTCGAAAGTCGTGCACATCCGTAAGTATATCTCATTCAAACATAAGCATTTCCCAATACAACCTGGGATTTCCTTCGCTACTTTTTAAGTAGCTTTTACTAATTTTATTTTAAATAAAAACATGATCCTATAAACGGATTTCTTTACAAACCTTATCAAATATAACAATATTATACTGTTTTCTACAATGTTTCTTTACAATTTTTTAATATTATACAATTTTATATAGGTTTACCCTATTTTGATAACATTATACAATCTTTTTTATAAACTTCTCTGCCAGAAATAAAGATTTAAGTTTCTTCTTTCATTTCATTGAGCATATGGAGTTTTTTTATTTATTTTTAATTCGATTTAATGGCTCGTTGATAACAAACTCAGCCAATTGTATCATATTTTAAATGTTAGTAGCATTCGAAATTTGAATTATTTCGTAATGTCACTTTTATTTATAAAACGGCCTTGCCGAAATGATCAATAGTTTAATTTTTAATTTTTTCGCTTAATTCGTCTCATTTGAAGGCATTTTGTGTTGCATAAGGATAAGCCCTATTTATGAGATATATGGATGAATAGTGATCGTTAGTCGACTGCAAAAGGACCTTTAAACTTACATTGCACCTGTCGAAAGTCGTGCACATCCGTAAGTATATCTCATTCAAACATAAGCATTTCCCAATACAACCTGGGATTTCCTTCGCTACTTTTTAAGTAGCTTTTACTAATTTTATATATATATATATATACATATATATATATATATATATATATATATATATATATATATATATATATATATATATATATATATATATATATATATATATATATATATATATATATATATATATATATATATATATATATATATATATATATATATATATATATATATATATATATATATATAAAATCTTTTTTTAAGCGAGCCCAGCAATCGTATATCGTCCTTTTAAAGAGTGGATATATTCGAATTTCAAATCGAATTTTCGAAATGTCATTCCGCATTTAAGAGTCGATTGATTGTGATTTTTTTCATTGTTTTTGCTTAAATTTGTCTTTAATAAAGACATTTTTTTTTGGTTTGCAAAAGGATACGCTTTGTTTTTGAGATGTGGATGAAGGGCGATCGTTCGCTAGCGATAAAGGGATCCCATTAAACCTACAGTGTACCGTCGAAAGTGGTACTCATCCAAAAATACATCTCGTTTAAACAATAAGCATTTCCCAGTCCAGTCCGGGAAAACCTTCCAGCTATGTAAGTGGCTTTTATTATTTTTATTTTTTCATCAAAGTGTCATCCTTTAAACGAATTCTTTAAAAAAAGATTTTACAAAAAACCAATCAAATATTATATATATATATATATATATATATATATATATATATATATATATATATATATATATATATATATATATATATATATATATATATATATATATATATATATATATATATATATATAT
This sequence comes from Micropterix aruncella, assembly GCA_944548615.1. Lineage (NCBI taxonomy): Eukaryota > Metazoa > Arthropoda > Insecta > Lepidoptera > Micropterigidae > Micropterix > Micropterix aruncella. The sequence goes on along the minus strand of OX155960.1, from coordinate 35,395,445 downwards.
ATATATATATATATATATATATATATATATATATATATATATATATATATATATATATATATATATATATATATATATATATATATATATATATATATATATATATATATATATGTATATATATATATATATATATATATACATTATAGGATCTTTATTATAAACTCCTCTGCCAGAAATTAAGATTGAAGTTTCTTCTTTCATTTCATTGAGCATATGGAGGTTTTTTATTTTGGAGGCTTTTACTAATTTTATTTTAAATAAAAACATCATCCTTTAAACGGATTTCTTTACGAACCTTATCAAATATAACAAAACTATACATATATATATATATATACATATATATATATATATATATATATATATATATATATATATATATATATATATATATATATATATATATATATATATATATATATATATATATATATATATATATATATATATATATATATATATATATATATATATATATATATATATATATATATATATATATATATATATATATATATATATGTATAGTTTTGTTATATTTGATAAGGTTCGTAAAGAAATCCGTTTAAAGGATGATGTTTTTATTTAAAATAAAATTAGTAAAAGCCTCCAAAATAAAAAACCTCCATATGCTCAATGAAATGAAAGAAGAAACTTCAATCTTAATTTCTGGCAGAGGAGTTTATAATAAAGATCGTATAATGTTGTCAAAATAGGGTAAACCTATATAAAATTGTATAATATTAAAAAATTGTAAAGAAATAATGTAGAAAACAGTATAATATTGTTATATTTGATAAGGTTTGTAAAGAAATCCGTTTATAGGATGAATAGTGATCGTTAGTCGACTGCAAAAGGACCTTTAAACTTATATTGCACCGTCGAAAGTCGTGCACATCCGTAAGTATATCTCATTCAAACATAAGCATTTCCCAATACAAGCTGGGATTTCCTTCGCTACTTTTTAAGTAGCTTTTACTAATTTTATTTTAAATAAAAACATCATCCTATAAACGGATTTCTTTACAAACCTTATCAAATATATATATATATATATATATATATATATATATATATATATATATATATATATATATATATATATATATATATATATATATATATATATATATATATATATATATATATATATATATATATATATATATATATATATATATATATATATATATATATATATATATATATATATATATATATATATATATGTAACTATAAAAAATAGGATAAATAAATAAAATAAATATATATATATATATATAAAATATAAACAGATTATTATATACCCAATACATAATAACTAATTTCATTAAAAAATAAAAATAATCAAATTCAAAAGATGACACAGGGGATGGATCCTTGATTCGCTATTAAAATTATTTATTCCGTTATTAAAATAATTGGAACAACATCGTCTCTTAAATTAGCTACAATTATGAATATTAAACCTAATAAAATGCAATTCCGGGAGTTTTGAAAGCGTAATACCTGCTACGAGATGGCAGGGTAATTATTTTGAGGGTTTCTTGACGGAACGGAGAAACGCTTGGAGGGAAATTCTCGTTTGAGCCAATCGTGAATTCGGCATTTGAACGTCTCGACTCGAGGAGGTAGCTTCGCCTCCAGTCCCTCCTAAAACGCGTTCAACGGGGTGATATCGAAATGGAGGAAATTATATACATGGATTTAATGTCATGATACGTTTCGTAGATTTCAGTATAAATTCTATCATCAATAATAATGATTGATCATTGCAAACTTGCTAAGCTCCCCCGACTTAAGAAAAGTATTTTAAACTGTTAAAAAAACTACTAAAAGGTTTCACGTTTGCTATATACAGCCTGTCCAAAAACTCGATGAGCAACTGTAAGAGAGATGATATTGTGTACGAGGAGGTTGTTAGCAATCAATATTATTATTATCATGGTAATACATATGTTACCCAATCGTTGATGATGAAAATTTATATATTTTTTTGATTTGTCCTTTAAGAGTTATAATAATTATAATTATAACTCAGAATATCGCTTCGAATGTATATACATGCGTTTGACACCATAAAATAAAGTCATGCGGAAGAATTACACTATTTTTTATGTACCTTACAAAACTCATATCTGAAATCGGCTGAGTGGTCTAGTTGCACTAATAGGTCTACTTACATATAATAACGCAATATTTGACGTTATTTTCTGCTTATATGCAGATTTTCAGATATTGGTTGATTTTGCATTTTGGTTATTGTTATTTTATTAATTTTTTAGTTTTATTGCCGATTCTGAATTCCTATCCTATTTCGCATGACTATTTTAATAATCGCAAAAGAAGAAAATAACCCTTTAGTTACACTAGTAAAAAGTGTGCAATTTTAGTATCCTAGAGTATAATATTAAAACGTGACTACATTCTGTCCAGGAGAGTCAAAAAAAATATCGATTGTATCGAAACGTCGCACTCGCTCCACGCTTCCACCGTTAGTAGGAAGACGTACCGTCTCGTCGTCTTGGCCTATCTCACGTTAGCCAATATCAATTGGTTAATTGTTTCGCCTGGGCGATATTGCCGTCAGCCTCACATCTTCATATCCCGGGTATAGGCGGTCTCACTAACGGTGGTATTATAAGGCGCGCATGCAGGGTTAACGACGGCGGAATAGTTAGGAAGGGCGGGCATGCTTCATCGGGAGGTTGAGAGGCGCCTAATCCGCGATTAAACGGCTTTAGCGCGGATTTATTAAAACCAATTAACCTTAACTACCGAAAATGATGCGTAATAAGGATACTAAACTAATGCCAAGAGAGATGAGCGTGCTGGTGAAATGACTATCATGTCACGAGAGATTCAGGACAGAAACTGATAGGTTTATTTCATTATTAGAAAATGAGATTTTATTAACCCATGATTACTGGTTAACTTCTTGTATGCATAATCTTTAGTTTAACGCAATTTTAATGATTACCCATTGATTATTTATGAGATATAGACATATACTGAGACTTTAAACTCTACCGGACTTAAATAAACAAAGTCACCTAAACCCATTTTAATATTGAATGAGATCGGTTGAACATATAACAGCCATGACAGCCATATAACAGCCATGCCAGCCATATAACAGCCATGCCAGCCATATAATATGTCAAGATATTGACATATTTAGAGAGATACTACGACAGCGATGCTATCGTTAGATCCCCATCATATAACTAACCATCTATTAACCGCGGCTCCGCCCGCGTTAATATCAGCGTGAGTCAACAGACGTTCGTCAAGGAACTACACAAATTATTTCGACCTATTGAGATTGCCATGTAGCTCTATCTAGCTTGAGCCTCTAGGCCCAAGTTGCATATAACCATTCAATCCTTCGTTTTAGACAATTGAGTAGATGTTTTCCTTGTGTCATCTATCTTTAAAATGGGACATTAGCCACCCGACCACGCTGAAAATAGCGGGAAAAGCTCCACGGGCTCCAAATGCTCACACTGCACAAATGCTAAGGTTCTCGCAAGTGACAGTTGCGACCAGTCTAGAAGGGGCAGAACTTTCAAAACTGCCCTCGCTGTTTGAAGTAGGGATTGTTGCGTAGTGGCTTAACTAGATCTGTGGATTGTTATATTAAAGACTGTGCGACTCATCTGATGGTCAAAATACGACAACGATCAGTATAACAACCAGAATGCATCCGCCGTATAGACAATCTGAGTCAATATACAATACACTGTCTTGTAAATGCAACTGTTGCATCTATATAGTAGGTATAATAATAAGTATTTATAAAATATTATTCTGAATATTGCGATTAGCAACCTCAAATCCAATACAATATATTACAGGAAGTCAGAATGACCATCTTAGGCATTCGATTCATCTTATGTCAACAATCGAAGGTAAAGTTGGAAATATTAAGATTCTGAAGATTACAATGTTAAGACAGGACCGAGATAGGAAGCGACATCGGAAAACGCACGCGTCACCTGTGTTGAATGCGACAGTGTCGCGAAACAATAGTCAATCCTAAACTGTTGGGGTGACGCCCTTAGATTGTGAGCGCACGATCTAAGGGCGTCATAACACTAGTAGATAAGCTCACACCTACAAACTATATTACAGTCAGCTATTCTTATGCGAGCTGTATCATAACTATTTTTAACAATATTTTTTTATTAAAAACAAATAAATCGTCGATTTAAATTCGGTGGATGTTTTCACGTTTAAGGAAATGTTAAAGTGTAACAATTCTATCACTTTTCTCCTTTTCAAGTAAATCCAAATGAGTTGGAAATAAAATGAACTCGAAAGAGCGAGATAAGTCAAAATGATCCCCATACCATTAAACATCCCGTTAAACATTCACTTAAATTTTCAAGCTTACAATCGCCTAATTAAATCGTATCAAAATTCCCCAGTTGCTAGATCCATCTTAATGCCAGCAAAGCTTACGTTACTTGGCGTTTTGTGTGCATTAACTATAAGAAATTAAGCAGGATAGTCATTTCTATCCAAATCCCCGGCTTTAAAAAAGACACAGTTCATTAGCGGCAGTGCTCTGTTCTATTATAATCAAACTTGCTTTATATTTAAAGTTCTGGAAGCCGCTTAGCAAGCTAATATACAAACATCCTAATGATATTAAAGTCGCCAAGTTTCAAGACTCAGACGTTGACGAAAGTAATGTCATCCATTAGGGAAGTTAAATGGATTATTTGCATATTACACCTGATACTCGAGCCAGGCACCGAGCGGAGAAAACTGACACAGATTCTGAAACTGCTCGTTTGACCAATTTTCTTTTTCTATAGTCGATCTCTCTCTCCTATTCTGAGAGAGGATATCGCCTAACAAGTTTTCTTTAACCATTGTTCTAAATTCTTCGGGCGAGTAATTCTGCGTCTCTTGGACTTGAAATCAATGGAAGCCACGTCTATTGAGAAATATAGAGCACATTTGTCGGATCGATGACATATACTGCCGTTATTAGGAAAGGGTGATATTTTTTCCAAATTTTACCTAATTATATAGGTATACTTGGAGATCTGTCTTTATATTTAATATTTTATGTGATAGTTTTCAGATATATATATATATATATATATATATATATATATATATATATATATATATATATATATATATATATATATATATATATATATATATATATATATATATATATATATATATATATATATATATATATATATATATATATATATATATATATATATATATATTTTGATATTTTAAGTGTGTAAATTTTTTAAAATTATTTTCAATAATATATAAAATTAGATTCATGAAAAGTTACTTATATGGGGTCCTGGTGGACCAGAAACATTTAAACGATAGTTAATGTCCTCTTTAAATACTTAGGGCAGCGGCACCTGTTTCCGCAATTGATAACCTATGATGTTCTTAGTTATTGCAGCCGAATTACTGTATGCCCTTGGATGTAATACGTATAGGAGGATGGTTTCTGTAACAGAAATGGATGTTAGTAACTTATTTTAGAAGAAATTATATGATTGAGAATATTTCGACACTAGTCGTATTCATCTCTATGACATTTCTGATAGAACATTTTTTTCAAAATTTAAATTAAAAAAAAACTGAACATAGAGAAATGGGTTAATAATATTTTGCAATATCGTTATAAATGCACTATAACCGACCTTGAAAAACATTATTAATAATGGTTTTTAAATGAAAAATATTAATAAGCTTTTAATGAATATGTCTGAACAAATATAATTACTGTATTAATTTTGCCTATTCAGACCGGGACCCTTGCAAGCGCCTAAAATATTTATAAAAGCCAACTCCCAAGATTTAACGTCTCTTTCTTTAGCGTTATCGCCAAGGCACTTAATAATTTTTACTTTAAAACAATTATCAAAAGTTAAATTGTGTGCCTTAGCATGCAATGCTATTGGAAGTTGACTTTCATTGCCTACGCTGGCCCTGTGATTATTTAACCTAATGCTAAGAGGTGTAGTTGTTTCCCCAATATAAAATGCATTGCAGGTCTGGCAAAGTAATTGATATACAATATTTTTTGAAATGCAACTACTATTAAAAGGAACTCTGTAACTGTTGGGAGTGTTAGGACTAGTAAAATAAATGCTTCGATCTAATAAAGGACATGTTTTACAACGTGATCGACCGCAAGGCTGTAGGCCCAAATTTTTGTTAGTACTAAGATAATTTCGATTATTTTTATTAAGTATTGATTTTAAATTAGGAGGTTTTCGAAATGATAAAATTGGTGGTATATCTAATAAACCTTTGGTTGATGGGTCGTTAGCTATAATAGGGAATAAATCTGCTAAAATTGGTCGCAGTTTCTCAGTGCCAGGAAAATAAGTAGTACTTAGAAAGATTTTATTTTGATTTAAATTTGACACCAATTTAGGTTTAGGTGAAAATTTTGTTTCGGAATTTATTATATTTTTATCTAACAAAGAGGCAGGATAATTTCTTTCTATTAGTGATTTTTTAAGATTAGAAAGGTACTTATCTAGATTTTCTTTATTATTAATTAAACGGTGTCCGCGAATGGACATTGAATATGGAATTGACTTTTTGGTATGAAACGGATGACAGCTATCGAAATGTAGGTATTGCTCTTTGTTTGTAGGTTTTATATGAATTGCAGTTTTAATGGTGCCTTCGGATAGAGTTAGATCAACGTCTAAGAATGTAATTTGATTTTCTGATATAGTGTATGTAAAATCTAAGGGTCCGAAATTATTTAAATCTGTAAGGAAGTCAGTGAGTGTGTCATGTCCATGTGGCCAAAACAATATAATATCATCAATAAACCTATACCACATTAGTGGTTGTAAATTTTGAGTAAGAAGACATTTATTTTCTAATAACCCCATGAAAAGATTCGCATAAGAAGGAGCCATTCTTGTTCCCATTGCTGTACCTTTAATTTGGAGATAAAATTCATCCTCAAAAGAAAAAGCATTCTTAGTGAGGACGAATTCAGCCAACTTACAAAGAAAATTTGTAGAAGGAATTTGGGGGCTGGGCCTTTGATTAAGGTAATGGGAAATCGCTTCTAAGCCTAAATCATGGGGAATATTAGTATAAAGAGAGACAGCGTCAATTGTAACAAGTAATAAGTTGTCAGTCTTAGGAATTGTGGTATTTTTTAGAATCTCGATGAAATGGTAACTATCTTTAATGTGTGACTTTAGATTTTTTACAAATGGCTGTAGAAAGTAATCGACAAAACCTGAAATTCTTTCTGTGGGTGAGTTAAAACTAGCTACTATCGGTCTTCCTGGATTATTAGGTTTATGAATTTTTGGCAATAAGTAAAAATTTGGTGTTCTGATAGGTTTAGGAATTAAAGTGTTAACATCTTCATCTGATAATTTTTCAATGGTTTAATATATTTTTTTATTGTATTAGCAAAATTTTGATTCGGATCACTATATAATTTTTTATAGGAAGTTTCGTCTCTGAGTTGCCTCAAACCTTCAGCTACATAGTCTGTTTTATTAAGGATGACTGTAGTTGAACCTTTATCAGCTGGCAAAATGATGATATTGGTATCTTTGCTTAGATTGTTAAGAGCTGAAAGTTCATCAGATGTTAAGTTAGGTGTAGGTTTGAGGCTGTTTAAAAATGTTGGTTGTGTAACTTTGTTCATTAAAACTGTAATAAATATTTCTACAGGATGATTTTTTGGAAGAGAGGGTGGCTCTTTATTAGAATATTTTCGAAATTTTGCCAGTGCGTCATGTAATTTACTATTATTACCATTTTTGTCCCTTGAATGCCAAAACTCACGACATCTCAAATTACGACAAAATTTTGCTATATCATTTCCAAAACTGAAATGGTCAACTTTGGGAGTTGGTGTGAAATTTAGCCCTTTAGATAAAACTGAATATTCATTATGGTTTATAATTTTTGAGGACAAGTTATATTAAACAAACATATTCATTAAAAGCTTATTAATATTTTTCATTTAAAAATCATTATTAATAATGTTTTTCAAGGTCGATTATAGTGCATTTATAACGATATTGCAAAATATTATTAACCCATTTCTCTATGTTCAGTTTTTTTTAAATTTAAATTTTGAAAAAATTGTTCTATCAGAAATGTCATAGAGATGAATACGACTAGTGTCGAAATATTCTCAATCATATAATTTCTTCTAAAATAAGTTACTAACATCCATTTCTGTTACAGAAACCATCCTCCTATACGTATTACATCCAAGGGCATACAGTAATTCGGCTGCAATAACTAAGAACATCATAGGTTATCAATTGCGGAAACAGGTGCCGCTGCCCTAAGTATTTAAAGAGGACATTAACTATCGTTTAAATGTTTCTGGTCCACCAGGACCCCAGATAAGTAACTTTTCATGAATCTAATTTTATATATTATTGAAAATTATATATATATATATATATATATATATATATATATATATATATATATATATATATATATATATATATATATATATATATATATATATATATATATATATATATATATATATATATATATATATATATATATATATATATATATATATATATATATATATATATATATATATATATATATATATATATATATATATATATATATATATATATATATATATATATATATATATATATATATATATATATATATATATATTCAGAGAAAAGGGTGTAAAAGAGAATGATTTCATAGGTTTACTAATAAAACTTAGTTACCCAGTATCCTTTTATTTTTCGTCAGAGGTGGTTTGCTCGTTGAATAATTCTTAATAAAGACGTAAGTGATCACTTACAGCCTTTCCTACTTAGTATTAGTTTTGTCAAGGGGTGGTGTTGCGGTATGCGTGCAGGAACGTTTTACCAGTTGCTTCGGAGCTACGTAAAATACTATAATGATGCTTAATATTGATGTATTTTTTTTTTGCTTTTCAAAGAAAACATCAAAATAATTTAAAAATATATGAAATAAAGTGAAATTCAAATGGTATCAATGAGACGTCGCACATATTTAAATGAAATTTTATTACAAAAAATACATAATATCATTTTTAATATCAATATAACTAGCATTCACACTTATCGAAACTGGATGATGTTGATTCTCTATTATGATTTTTGGTCAAATCTTCTTAGTATCTTTTTTAGCACAGAAACCTGTTTGCCAAAATGAAGATGTATTTTATATGTAAAATTCATCCGAATAGCAAATTCATCTCACCTTAACAACAAGGATGTAAAAATATAATTTAATTATTTTTTTTCACTAGATCATTAAATCAATGTATAGGAAAATAAATTAATCACTGTAATGCTGCTGCATTACCCTATACTTAGAAAGTATACCATTATAGTCTAATACTTATAAAATATTTAATCTAGTTAAGCAAATCTACTCATTGTATAAACTTGCCGTGCAATCGACGTCTAGTCTTTGTACGTCACTAGTCAGCTCATCCACAGCGGAGAGATTTTTTCAGTATTACCATTGCGGGTAATAGTTTTTTTTTTTGGCTACCGGACCTCGAGGAAGACGGTCGATATTTCGGAGAGGGCGCGCCCGCTTTGGCGGCGCGGCGCGCCCGATTCATTCACTACCCTGCATCCAGCCACTGCAGATTAAAATTCTTTATTTAAAGCCAGTACGAGATATAGAAGCATTTGAATCTTTAACTAAATTCAGTGTAACACCTGGGCAGGCCATCGAGGAATCCTCAACCCTACAGGCAAGTCGCTCACTGTACCATTAACCGCCTCTATTCTCGCTTCTTTTAATTTCTCGCTCTTTTATAATTTTCTATTACAATTTTAAAATCTATTTATAATTAAACTAATGTGAAGCAGACGCCAGAAACCGCGTCGCTTCGAAAGGAACCCAGGTTATTGTAATATCGCCGTTAGGCCAGGGTTAGGTTAAAATTAACTATAACGTTCTACCGATAGAAATAGATTAAATAGCATAGCCGGCTTGTCCGCCGAATAAACGTGCATAGTTCACTTTTTCCTAAATTTTCATAAAATGTGCTACCCCCCATTAGGTCGAAAAGGTGAAAGTCGACCCGCGAAACCCTTTCTATAATACCGTATTCTCGGAGTGCAATCCCCTCGATATCAGGTCCCTCAAAATACTCTCTTTCAAGTCTCTACCCCACGAAACAAAATCCCAAATCGCAAGCTAATTTTTGAATCTCCTTCCCAAAGTACAAGTCCAAAATCTCGAAAATATTATCTTTCAAATCACGTCTCAATAATACAAAATATCAATCATCTAAACTATTTTCCTTTATTTTATTAAAAGATCTTTACCCAGTAAAAAAAGATAAAACCAAGGTCAGGTCCCCGATAAATAATATTCCTATTCAAACATTTATCTAAAAAATATAAAACCTAAATTCCCGACTTATCCAAATTCCATTAGATTCTTACTCCACCGAAACATAAAATTAAAGCGATAATTTTCCATAAGCCTAAACATAAGAATAAATCATTTCCAATCATTATCAATCGAGGTCTCTCTAGAAAAATCTACGGTTCAACCGAAGGAGATACCCGCATCCCGATACCGTCAGACTTCAACGCCTACCCGACTCCTAAAAAAATCCGAAACCCTGAATTTCAATCACGAAAATCACGGAAGCTCGATAGAAAATTCATAAAACCTTCGAAACTTAATTCGGCCTTGATATGCGCATTAATTAAAATTATATAGAAAGATCGGAGAACCTATGCACAGGAACGTAACATGTACCATAAATTTTCGTAAAATATATTCTTCTTTATAATAAAAACTCCATTGTAAGGCATTATGTTTCATTTAATAAAAAAGGTTTAAAAATTGGTAATTCTATAATCTTCTCAGAAAAATTCGTAATAATTCGAATTCGAGACGTAAGACGTGCAAGCGGAGCCAGGGAGAGAAAAGAAAAGTTCACAGGGTTAAGAACCATTAATTTATGATCGGACAAACCGAGCCTTATCATTTAAATTCTACGAACTCTAGTCTTGGAAATTTCTGTACATTTCTTTGTTCAATCAATCGTTCAAAACACGAATCAATAAAGATAGAATCGCGAAACTTCTAGCTATTTTCCTTAGTATTCATTTCTACAGGTCATTTAAAATTGAAATTAAATTCGATAATATAATAAATAAATAGATCCAAAATCATCACCCAATAATAAAGATAAATTTCAATTTAAATTATCATTCAGTAATTCCGGACCGATTGTAAAAGATATTAAATCGCGCCGGGCGAGCGATCTCAGACCGGTTCGTTATCAGTAGGCAGGCCCGCGACGGCCCGGCGAGCGCGGCGAGCGCCGGCGCCACCTGTAGGTGCGGAGGTGAAGGAGGGGGCCTTGCCGGTGCGACGTATCCGAAGATAGAGGGCGCTGCGCCGTTTTACTACAATCTACTTCCCGCGAATTGAGTACGGTTTTGAATTCACGAAGCGCTCTCCATAATTAAATAAATTTTATAATCTGCAAAAGCCAACATAGGAAATTTCAGTCCATAATTAATAGCCCATAATTAAATAATTCGAGTATATTTTCCAATCCATAGCAAGTATACCCCATCCAACTTGATCGCCCGTCTGCCTCACAGACGATCCCGACTTCCGAGGACGCCACTAATAAGGCGGGATAAAAACCACCCCTGAGGATCACATATTCCGACTTGAGCTAGTGAGGCCCCGTCAGTGACGTTCCTCCTCCCATAATCTAGACCAACCGCTAGGCGAAGGCGTGCGTCTAGCTTTTTGTGCGTGAACCCCATCCCTAGAATTATCACGGATTGGCGCCCTGGAACCTGACGGTTTCCTAAAAAAATTAGATATTATCCGTGACATAATGGCATTTATCCGATCTGCCTTCAATACTATATAACCATTATAAACGGGGCACGTAGCAAAAATTGACGCCTGCTCGTGGGGCCTTCTTTTCATACCTTCTTTCTTGTCCCTACGATTTGTTTAATCAATAAATTTCAAAAAAAAAATTTTTCAAACTTTTTAAACAATTTTAAAAATATATATATATATCTTTTGTTTTAGCCCCTTGAGTATGATACGACCAAATCTGGTTCTGAAACAATTATCCGTTGAGTATGATACGACCAGATCTGGTTCCGCGTTTTTTTCACTTCTTTGACGTTCTCATATTTATTCATAATTATCTAATTGTTTTACAAAATGATATTTTAATATTCCATATTCGAAATTTCAATGCAATCATTGTGCAGTTGTTCTTTTTATGATTGGTGTAGTAGTTTCGTAGTTATAGTACTTTAAGGTCGATGTCGCCGAAAATCCTGCAAAAGAGACAGATGCATCCATGAAAATACCCATTTACTCCAAGGGTTAAAGCGATCACGTTGATCGCCCAAAAATTGGCGCTCAACTTAGGGGCCTATATTTTTTTCATTTGTCTTCAAATATCTTATAATTTCTTTACATAAAATTTAAAACTTCACTTTCCCACCCAAACCCTCCCTTCGATTTATAACATCGAACATATCTCGAAAATCAAAATATATATAATTTCAAAAATAAATATCACCATATTATCAAATTTAAATAAAATATATAGATTTTTTTTTAAAAAAAAAATAAAACGGAACCAAAAATTTTTCAATACATTTAAATCCGGAAATAAATAAAAATATTAAAATTTTACAAAATACCTGTACCAAATATTTAACCCACCCAAGCCCACCCTGATCTTCTTCTCAATCAACCCACCTGTCAATCGATATCAAACAAAATAAAATAACATCATACAAGGTGCATAGATATAGAAATTTATTTCAGCTTTCATCGAAGGAAAGGAGACCAATTAAATTTTCTTGTCTTCATATTACCTCAAGTTTCAGCCCAGGAGTAAGTAAGAACCATAGGTACCATAAAATAATACGACTGTTATTCGAGTATTTTGTGCAAAAAGGTTTTATTTCAGGCGACACATCACAGCATCATAACTTCAAACCAAACATTATATTTCAGCTGGAAATCATCGTTAAAAATAACTTTGGAACGGTTAGCATTTTTTATTACTTCGCAAAACTTTAGAGTAAACATTTTATACGGAACAGGGTGTCTAAAAAAATACTTTCGCAAGAACTCGCAAAATCCAAACTCTATTTATTTATTTTTTTCTCTCTTTGTCGTTTCTATCAACATTCACTCACTTACACCACATCAACACTTCGTCTACAAATACATTTTTTTTTAGTTTTATTTACATCTTCATAACAACAGGGTGTTCAAAAATAATAATTTGATCATTGTAAATCTTAATTATAATCTCACATCGTTTACTTTCAACACACATTACATACGTCAACACTTTGATTACACAATCAACACTTACTCACACACACACAGGGTGTTTCAAAAAATTTTTTTGTTTCGTTTAAATTTATTTCTTTTACTATTTAATTCGCTACTCCTTATAAATATATAGCCTTCTAGCTTTATCTCTTCACGAATAGGCACTAAATAAGAACATTAAGGTCAACACTATACCACACTACAACACAATTAAGAATCAATTACAAACACGTAGTAACTTCTGACATATACATTGGAAACTTCAAAAAATAAAAGGGATAGTACATCTCAAGGTTCTAAAATAAATCGCTTTCTCCGATTTTGAGAGTGACATCATGGCACCAAGGAAAACAAGGTCCGCTGCAAGGAACCGCCAGCAATCGCCAGACAAAAACAGTGAGGAAAATCCTATTCAAAAAACTCCAGATCAGTTGAAAAAACAACAAACCGGAGAACTCAATACAGTAAACATGTCAGGACGTGAACAACCCACAACCTACAAAAAATCGAATGACAACTCAAGGATCAGTGAAGCATACGATATCGGAAACGAGGAAGGATCAGACACGAGGAACAGAGAAAAATCTCAAGATACAGCATCAGCATCAGATATCTTCCAACCTATTGACATCGGAAAACATAGGACATTCCCCAGCATCTACAAATGGAACCTGAAATACGACGGATCCACTCCCATCCTGGACTTCATCGATATAGTTGAGGATAAGGTGCAAGCTAGAGGAGTAACCGAAAAGGAGCTCATCCAAGGTTTTACGGACCTACTAGAGGGATCATCATTATTATGGTTTCGCAGCATCAGACAGTATGTAACGACATGGAAAACTCTAAAGGCGGCGTTAATAAATAAATATGAGTCACTCAATTACCAAACGAGGCTCGAAAATCAAATGCGTAACACAAAACAAATCGCAGGAGAAACTATGCACGACTTCGTTACACGCATAGACACCATGAACACGAGGCTGTCTCCAAGACTACGAGATGCTACAATACTCGAAATTGTTAAATTGAACGTCCTTCCATTGTACTACACTCTACTGGGAACGACCAGACTGGACGACGTGGGAACATTATTGGACTTGGCGAAAAATTTCGAACAATACGCGCTAAATCCAGCACCAACTGCGACAAACAGCACCCAGCAACGTCAATCATTGTCCCCAAGATCGCAAAACAAAATACCGATGGCAGCCGTGGACGAGCAGTACGTATGCGATAATAATAGCAGTCAAGATGAAGTAGCTGCGATTCCGCACAACGACAGATTCGGACCTCGCCGCGACATACCGCCGCTACTCCAAAGAAATTCCAACTACGAAAATCCTCCACTCGACAGACATCGTCAGCAAAACTTCGAGAGACGCCCCCAGAGACCTTCACCTCAGGCTTTATTTTGCAAGAAATGCGAAAACCATGGACACACCTTCAGAGAATGCCAAAAGTACCCAAATCCTATGTGCTTTAACTGCAAGTTGCAAAATACATTCACGCGATTTTGCGTAAGATGCAACGGAACTCAACAGCAAAACCAGCCAAAAAACGGGAACACCCACGGATACAGGCATTAGACGGGGCCATAACCGTGGAAAATTATACGTTGTCGGCTAAACCACAATATAACGATTCCCGTCCACACGCTAATATCAACATAATGGGAAAATCTTACGAAGGACTGGTGGATACCGGCTGTGCAGTCTGCATATTGGGCGACGAAGTGCACAAACGTTACATGTCACTGGGAAAAAATATCAAAGAATCGGAAAACCGCATAGCAACGGCCGACGGAACGCCGCAAGAAATCCTCAGATACCTGACTTTACCGGTGATATTTAAAGGAAGGTCGAAAGAGATAAATTTCCTCGTTTGTCCTACGATTAAAAAAGACGTAATCCTGGGGATCGAGTTCATCAGAAAATTCGACGTTAAAATCTCAATCGGAGAAAATCTCGACATCCAGGTGGCACAAATAAATAATACCACATGCCAACAAATCGTGGACATAGAAGATCTTACGCCGGAACAAATGCGACGATTAGATCATGTCAAGAAGCTGTACGAAGATATTTCCTTCGAAAAACAAGGCCTAGGAAGAACGCATTTAATGGAGCACAAAATTGTCACCACTGGCGACCCTATCCGCCAAAAGCCGTACCAGTTATCGCCAGCAAAAGATAAGCTGATAAAAGATGAGATCGACGAAATGCTGAAGCTGGGAGTGATCACACCAATTAAGTCCCCATGGTGCAACCCGATACTCGTCGTAACGAAAAAAGATGGCAGCCCAAGGGTGTGTTTAGACTCGAGAAAATTAAACGAGATAACCGTGAAAAACCATTACCCGATGGCATCGTCGCAAAGAATTCTAGACAACTTAGGGAACGCACGTTACCTAACATCTATCGATTTATCGAAAGCCTTCTGGCAAATCCCGCTAGAAAAATCCTCGATCTACAAAACCGCATTCGCGATACCGGGAAAGGGCATGTTCGCCTTTGTACGTATGCCTTTTGGCGTCTGCAACGCATCCTCGGACCTCTCGGCACTCATGGACCAGATCTTCGGACCTGAGTACGGAAATAAGGTATTCGCATACGCCGACGACCTCATAATTGCATCAACAACGTACGACGAGCACATCGACACCTTATTACGAGTGAGGGAAAACCTGAAAGAAGCAGGCCTGACAGTAAACCTAAAAAAATGTGAGTTTTGCAGGCCAGAACTAGTATATCTCGGCTATATTGTCGACAGACAAGGCTTGAGGACAGACCCAGGAAAAATAGCCTGTGTTACGAATTTCCCGAGACCGGATCGTGTAAAACAAGTGAGGAGTTTCCTCGGTTTAACCGGATATTACCGCCGATTCGTGAAAAATTACTCAAAAATAGCCGCACCACTGTGCAAACTAACCGGTGGAAAGAAAGGTGTAAAAACAATTTTCACATGGACAGAAGAGGCGGAAGAGTCATTTATCATGCTAAAACAAGCTCTGACTACAGCCCCGATCCTGAAATGTCCCGATTTTAGCAAGGAATTCACAATAAGCTGCGACGCAAGCGACATCGCCATAGGCGCGGCCTTAACCCAGTACGATGAAAAGGAAAAGATGGACTTACCCATATCATATTTCTCGCAAATCCTTAACTCCGCGGAAAGGCATTACTCAATAAGCGAAAGAGAATTGCTGGCCGTCTTAAGGGCCTGGTCTCCATTACAAGACGTACATAGAAGCCACCAGATTTAAGGTAGTGACTGACCATAGCAGCTTGAAATGGCTCACCAAATTGGAAAACCCCACAGGCAGACTGGCAAGGTGGAGCACATTGTTGTCACAATTTGATATGGAAATCATTCACCGAAAGGGTAGCCTGAACGTGGTAGCAGACGCGCTCTCCAGGATTCCATGCATGGCCCTATCAGCAACATCCGGCGAAGACGAATGGTACAATCGCACGTACGAGTCGGTACGAAACGATCCATACGCAGCCCCGGAATACAAAATAGAGAACAATACACTGTACAAATACCACGCTCCCAGGAGAGGCGAGAAACTGCTAAACCCATGGAGAATCGTTCCAAAGCTCGCAGACAGGAAAAACGCGATGAAAGAAATACATGAGGGAGACTTCGCTGTTCACTTCGGCATATTCAAAACTCTAAGGAAGCTGCAATCGTACTATTATTGGCCAGGAATGCAAAAGCAGGTGAAATCCTACATAAAAAGCTGCGACAATTGTAAAGCCCACAAAATTCGAACAGGGCCAGCCCAGGGCCTGATGGTCACTCCAAAATCTGTGAAAACCCCGATGCATACCATCAGCATCGATCTTATAGGGCCCGTTCCGAGATCAATGAGTGGTTTCACATACATACTTTCCGTGGTCGATGTATTCACCAAGTTTTGCTGGCTATTTCCTTTAAGAAAAGCCACGTCGGTGAATATAAACAAACACCTAGAAAACAATATATTTCTCACTTATGGTACTCCGGCCGTTATAACGTTAGATAACGCGACCTATTTCAGATCAAGAACATTTAAAGCACTAATCGATAAATACAGAATCCCTAGACTATTCTACGGATGCGTCTACGCACCGCAATCCAATATGGTTGAGCGTTACAACCAGACAATAGAAACTAGCCTATCAATTTTGTCAGGCCAAAATCAAAGAATGTGGGATAAATATATTTATTTGATACAAAATGCTCTAAATAATCATATAAATCTCGCGACAGGATTTTCACCCTCGTATCTAATGTTTGCTCGAGAGCCTTTTGTTGATGGAAGGTACCATAAAATGCTAGGGTACGTGCCAGATCAAAACTCCCAAATAGCAGTCGACAGCCCGCAGGAGTTCGCTAAGGGACTAGAAGCCTTGGCGGATACTTACGAAGTCGTGCAGGATAGGTTAATGGAAGCTTTTAGAAACAGCGCGGCCAGGTATAATTTAAGGAGGAAAAACATCCAATTCTCAGTAGGTGACACTGTATGGGCAAAGAACCACACCTTATCGAGGAAAATAGATTTCTTCTCTAGTAAATTAGCACCTAGGTATACAAAATGCAAAGTTATTGCTAAAAAATCGCCAATCGCCTATGAATTAGCTGACATGAATGGGAAACCTCGCGGAACGTTCCACATCAAAGATATCGCTAGCGATTAAACGCGTCTAAGTAAATGGTAGCTGTGATGTCGTCGGAATGAATATACTCTCATAAACAGAAATAAACCGCTCGGAAAAGCTATGAAAACTCGAAGACACCGTATTATGGTACACTAAAAGGTATTTACGAACAAGTATTAAAGGCATGAAACGGACCGCAATGTTATTTTCAAAAAATATAAACAATAAATATATATGTACACATGTTAACAATATAAATAAAATAATAAATTAATTAAAGTCCAATAAAATATATAACAATATAAAATAAAACAAACTAAAAGAAATGCATTGAATTGATATCGATTTGACTTATAAAAACACACAATAATAATACATCAGATAAAAAACAACAATACAAAGAGCCTTGTCCCATCAAAAATAAACAAAAATACAAAACTTACAATTTTAAAGTTAAAAAAAAATTTTTTTTTAATAAAAAAAAAAAAATTTTTTTTACAAGTTATCTAACCCGGCTAATCACCGGGCTCGATAAGACAACATTCTCCATTTATGCAAATTTCTAAACTTCCTAAAAAATAAATAAGTCTAAAAAATAAAGGTCATATAGTTACCAAATAAAAATAAAATCATAAATTCAAAAATAAACAAATAACGTCCCTTTGCCTGAGCCATTACGGACCGATCTAAGAATAAAGATGTTTCTCTACCTCAATATACCATTATTATATACATATTAGGTTCGGTGCTACCCATCCAAATATAGAGAGAAAACACCTCCGGAATATCCGGGTTTTTATTATTTATTGGGTTTGGTGGTTATATAGCCCGTCATTGGACAGAAACACCATTGGAACCATTGGTTTCCGGGTATATGTACATCAACTGTCAGCGTAGAATTAAAATCAACATGTCAGCTCTGTTGCGCAGAATACCACTATGAATATCATTATATTACATTATTATCATTATTATTCGATCACGCGGCTAGTAAGTCGGCAGAACTAAGTAGCGACTAGAACTCCGTACACAAAACCGTTGTGAATTCGACATGAACAGCTACAGAAAAATCTTTATTCGATCCCGGCATTTGCCAGGACATGGAGTCACTCCATACCATGAAAGTTTTCATAATAAAACACCCCCCCATAGATTAACCCGTAATGATACTCTTAGTATAAAGCTCAACTTAGTTTGCCCATTGAAAGCTCTAAAAAAAAATAATATACACACCGATCTTAATTGCATATAAATATCTGTATAAATTTACTCTTTCATTTTAGTAAATATATTTTCCCACAAACCAGTCAAGAATAGTAAAATAGGTACAAGGCAGACAGTTTTGGTACGAAAGGATAGCATGAGAGGAGGCCTTAGGATGTAGATGTAAGAAAGGAGAATGAACAAGGCACGAAAGAGAAAACCTATGTTAAAATACTAAAAATTATTATTATCACTAAGACTAAGAAAAATTACCATCAGAACAGAATTTATATACAATATAAACATTGGATACCAAAGATCTCACAAATCTTAAACAGTTAGGGAATATCTAGCGGAACAACGCATATTAGACATTCTATATTAACTACATACCATCAAGAGCAAAAAATGACTAGAAAGTCAAAGACTGTGGTTTTGTCGCGAAAAGCGCGCATACTTTTTCAGTCCTCCCGTCCAAATAAAAATCAAATAAAATAACAAGGCTCTATAAAATAAAAACACAAGTTACCAATAATACATGACACAGCCCATATAAAATATTACATCCCAATATACTTAAAAGAATAGCAAATAAAAGTAGCAACATTTACACACATAATATACAAACCCTATAAAAAAATACATAAATAAAAACACGGTCGATCATGGGTCTCGCAAATTAAAATTACGTGAACCCGAGTCTGTATACTTCAGACAGGTCCCCAAAATATACATACACAAATTATAAACAAACCGGCAAAATTATATATACTAAAAATATACACTATTAATAAGGAACATATAGCCTTCCTAATATTATTTATGCGCCAATGCGCGAATGCAAATATACAATGCACATATAGATAAAAACAATCCATGATTAAATATTACACCCAAAATGACGTTAAATCAAGTTCAATACTACAACCGGTTACCCTTTTTCCCCCCTTTTTCCCATATAAATCATAAAGATAATAAAATACAACAAGGGCATTAAAAAATAAATATGGGAGAGATCTGATATCGAGGAGAAATAAAATGCAAATAAAATCAAGTCCCATATATAAAATATCACAATAAATCGATAAAAATTTAGCCATTGCACTACATTTTATAAGTTTAATCAAAGGTCGTAGCGCATCTCGCTAACGGACCACATTCATTCCCCTTTATAATCCATAAATTATTACATCAAAGTGCAGAAGACGCACACGCACGTCTGCGTCCATATTATTAAAGTCAGTAAAAAAGAAAGGAAAAAGAGAGCTACAAATGTACAAATCAGCATAGAATATAAGTATATAAATATCGTATAATCACTAATCAGGTCATTATGTCTAGATAAAATGTTGTTTTTAAATATTAATAACGTTGTTTCATAAGAACTTTTACAGTAGCTCCGTCAATAAAGAGTACTGATTTGTATACCATATGTACCTAATCGGACACATAATATTAACTGCATACAAAATAATAGTAAATTAATACATAGAAGATTAATGCTAGTTTATTTCTGTTTATTTAAATTTTTCTAGGAAAGGAAATAGCAAATAGAATAACTGTCATTCTGTTATACATTCCACTGAGGAATAAAATATTGTAAGATCACACAAGGGTATAAATTGAATAAAAATGGAAATATAGGTATAGTTAATTGTTTGTAAACGAGGATATCACAATACCTACTCATGGTACAGTGAAACAAGCCTATCCTTCTTACCTCACCCATCCTAGTAGTACCAGATAAAGAAACATTAGTATCTCGACAAGATGATGCCGCATACCTTTCTCAAATTCCAGAAAATTTGGAGCAACGATGCAGAAAAGGCCATACTCATAACGACGTTACTATGATGAACCGATGCAGCGAATATCGACCCAATAATTATAAAGGGATCTACACGCTAATCAATTGGATACGACAAATTTACTACCGATCGTCCAAGGAAGAACACCGTTAAATTCAACTTGCGATCCGGAAATTATAACTCCAAGCAGTCATAGCAGGTAAAAGACACATTTTCCTTACCTCTATAGACATTAGGACTTCAGACCAGATGACCAACACCAGAGGACCACTAGTCGCCGTACAAACAGCGTACCCGATGACGTCCGTATAATGGATATGCACACAGGAATACAGCAAGTACCATGCATACCATGCATATATTGTACCACTAGCATGCAGCTCTTTTCCCAGATGCTCTTTGAGTGAAAGACACTAAGAAAGTGCCATTCAGTTAGTTATCGTGAAAAGTGAGAGTGCAATTAATTTGAGTCTAATATCTTACGGTATTTCAGTGGAATGGACATTTGAAACCGTTAAGCTACCTATTCAAGTTCCCGTATTAATCAATTCTACACAGGACTTACATAAGCAAAGTGTTCATAAATTGCCACCTACGAGGAAAATTACCACGACAACGTAATAGTACACAAGACTTTATAAAGCGAAGTGTCAAATCTTAATTCATTACCCGAATTTTACAACATTACTTCAACTTAATGACCCAACATATAGACTTTTATAATCTGCTCCTGCACACATAGACTTTACTGCAAAGCAAGTGGCGTAGCATAGGAAGATACAGTTTAAAAAGACTCTATACTTCGTAGCAGAAATTTGGCTTCGTAGCGGAATTCAAGAAACTAATGCTTGTTTCCATTTTTCTTGTCTGTCGTAAGGTGACGTAAACCACGCTGCAGCCGACACCCTGGAGTGTCATGACGAAACCGACGATCAGCCATTATTCGAGGACACACTTAGACGTCTACAGGACCCAGGATGCGACCGGAAGGATGTCAACGCGATCTACATTTAATCTTGTAAATTGTAAAGGGCCATATCCAGACTATATATCCACTTAACGTTAAAAAACGAGCAAGTGACTTCCATGACTGAACTTCTAGCGACAAAATAGCCGTGACATTTCCACATTACCCCATATATTTCCTTTCCGATCTCATAATCTACATCATAAATCATAATCAAATGCGTAGGATACAAACCATATTAATACTTAGAAAAATAGAACTTTAAATCAAAACTTATAACTTTTCCATCTTTTCCACTTGTTAAGTTAAACTTACATAATCATAATATCAAAATAAAATAATTTAGGTCTAATATATAGGGCATATAAAAAAAAAACTAATAATAAAGTAATTATTAAATCCAAGCACAAATACAGTACCGCACCAGTAGCTACGCTTCGTAGCAAGTGTTAGGCGTAGCGACGCATAGTATACCTTGTTTCTTTTGTTTATTGCTACTTTTTGTTAGTGCCACCGTGGGCGGTGACGTTTTTATCTACCCGGCATGTAATGCTGCTGCATTACCCTATACTTAGAAAGTATACCATTATAGTCTAATACTTATAAAATATTTAATCTAGTTAAGCAAATCTACTCATTGTATAAACTTGCCGTGCAATCGACGTCTAGTCTTTGTACGTCACTAGTCAGCTCATCCACAGCGGAGAGATTTTTTCAGTATTACCATTGCGGGTAATAGTTTTTTTTTTTGGCTACCGGACCTCGAGGAAGACGGTCGATATTTCGGAGAGGGCGCGCCCGCTTTGGCGGCGCGGCGCGCCCGATTCATTCACTACCCTGCATCCAGCCACTGCAGATTAAAATTCTTTATTTAAAGCCAGTACGAGATATAGAAGCATTTGAATCTTTAACTAAATTCAGTGTAACACCTGGGCAGGCCATCGAGGAATCCTCAACCCTACAGGCAAGTCGCTCACTGTACCATTAACCGCCTCTATTCTCGCTTCTTTTAATTTCTCGCTCTTTTATAATTTTCTATTACAATTTTAAAATCTATTTATAATTAAACTAATGTGAAGCAGACGCCAGAAACCGCGTCGCTTCGAAAGGAACCCAGGTTATTGTAATATCGCCGTTAGGCCAGGGTTAGGTTAAAATTAACTATAACGTTCTACCGATAGAAATAGATTAAATAGCATAGCCGGCTTGTCCGCCGAATAAACGTGCATAGTTCACTTTTTCCTAAATTTTCATAAAATGTGCTACCCCCCATTAGGTCGAAAAGGTGAAAGTCGACCCGCGAAACCCTTTCTATAATACCGTATTCTCGGAGTGCAATCCCCTCGATATCAGGTCCCTCAAAATACTCTCTTTCAAGTCTCTACCCCACGAAACAAAATCCCAAATCGCAAGCTAATTTTTGAATCTCCTTCCCAAAGTACAAGTCCAAAATCTCGAAAATATTATCTTTCAAATCACGTCTCAATAATACAAAATATCAATCATCTAAACTATTTTCCTTTATTTTATTAAAAGATCTTTACCCAGTAAAAAAAGATAAAACCAAGGTCAGGTCCCCGATAAATAATATTCCTATTCAAACATTTATCTAAAAAATATAAAACCTAAATTCCCGACTTATCCAAATTCCATTAGATTCTTACTCCACCGAAACATAAAATTAAAGCGATAATTTTCCATAAGCCTAAACATAAGAATAAATCATTTCCAATCATTATCAATCGAGGTCTCTCTAGAAAAATCTACGGTTCAACCGAAGGAGATACCCGCATCCCGATACCGTCAGACTTCAACGCCTACCCGACTCCTAAAAAAATCCGAAACCCTGAATTTCAATCACGAAAATCACGGAAGCTCGATAGAAAATTCATAAAACCTTCGAAACTTAATTCGGCCTTGATATGCGCATTAATTAAAATTATATAGAAAGATCGGAGAACCTATGCACAGGAACGTAACATGTACCATAAATTTTCGTAAAATATATTCTTCTTTATAATAAAAACTCCATTGTAAGGCATTATGTTTCATTTAATAAAAAAGGTTTAAAAATTGGTAATTCTATAATCTTCTCAGAAAAATTCGTAATAATTCGAATTCGAGACGTAAGACGTGCAAGCGGAGCCAGGGAGAGAAAAGAAAAGTTCACAGGGTTAAGAACCATTAATTTATGATCGGACAAACCGAGCCTTATCATTTAAATTCTACGAACTCTAGTCTTGGAAATTTCTGTACATTTCTTTGTTCAATCAATCGTTCAAAACACGAATCAATAAAGATAGAATCGCGAAACTTCTAGCTATTTTCCTTAGTATTCATTTCTACAGGTCATTTAAAATTGAAATTAAATTCGATAATATAATAAATAAATAGATCCAAAATCATCACCCAATAATAAAGATAAATTTCAATTTAAATTATCATTCAGTAATTCCGGACCGATTGTAAAAGATATTAAATCGCGCCGGGCGAGCGATCTCAGACCGGTTCGTTATCAGTAGGCAGGCCCGCGACGGCCCGGCGAGCGCGGCGAGCGCCGGCGCCACCTGTAGGTGCGGAGGTGAAGGAGGGGGCCTTGCCGGTGCGACGTATCCGAAGATAGAGGGCGCTGCGCCGTTTTACTACAATCTACTTCCCGCGAATTGAGTACGGTTTTGAATTCACGAAGCGCTCTCCATAATTAAATAAATTTTATAATCTGCAAAAGCCAACATAGGAAATTTCAGTCCATAATTAATAGCCCATAATTAAATAATTCGAGTATATTTTCCAATCCATAGCAAGTATACCCCATCCAACTTGATCGCCCGTCTGCCTCACAGACGATCCCGACTTCCGAGGACGCCACTAATAAGGCGGGATAAAAACCACCCCTGAGGATCACATATTCCGACTTGAGCTAGTGAGGCCCCGTCAGTGACGTTCCTCCTCCCATAATCTAGACCAACCGCTAGGCGAAGGCGTGCGTCTAGCTTTTTGTGCGTGAACCCCATCCCTAGAATTATCACGGATTGGCGCCCTGGAACCTGACGGTTTCCTAAAAAAATTAGATATTATCCGTGACATAATGGCATTTATCCGATCTGCCTTCAATACTATATAACCATTATAAACGGGGCACGTAGCATCACTAAATAAAAAAAAACTGTTAAACCGTTCGATAAACTGTTTAGGCTTACGGTACTTATAGGCGTTATTGTATAGTGCGATGGTTTTTATCAGCAAGCTATATATTTAAAATAATGGCATATGCTATTTGAAGCTATATATTAAAAGTGATGGCCGAGTTTAGCTCATCTTTCAGACGATGCCAGACATTATAAAACCCAATTCGCTTAAAGTTTGTCTTGCTTTTTCAATACGAAATCAATCCGAGTAATTTATGTTGATACACTTGATGGACGATGCTCGTTTAAAGTGTATAATAAACAATTTTCAACTGTTTCGTGCGCCATTGGCAATTTATAAGGCGTACAGCAGATAGACTAGTCGTGCAATTATAGCAGCATATTTATTATTTATTTTGTTCAGTAATCACATGTTTCAAACAAATACGATTAAACTCGCAACATGTTTTTTAATGGTTAGTGGCGATTTTATATCAGCATGACAGAAAAATTCTAACAATAAATACTACACACTTCTAAATCGGTTTAAGATTTTAGAATTTATGGTGAAATATATAAACGGAAAACATACATACAAGAATCCTAAACATACAATTAATATATAAAAATATATTTATTTTCTATATATTTTATATACATATTTTTACTAATTGTTATATTATATATTATTAGTTATTATTATAAATGATTATTTATTATTGCTATTATATTTTATTATTATTATTATACATTATTATCTAGTATTACTTGTTTATAGTTCTAACATTATTTTGGTGTAGTGAGAATTTCATTTTAACTTGATTTGATTAAATTTTTTTCTTTTTATTTTGGAAGCTATGTAGTTTATAAACATTTGTATTGGTGTTCTCCTTATAACAGGCTCTGCCTAGTTAGGAGCAACACAATCTATCTTAAGTGCTAACGGTGTAATTTTTGTTTTGGACCAATGAAATAAAATAAAAAAAAGAAAATACAACACTTCTTTTTTTCGGGCAGTCGTGTAAACATACTGGGATATTGTGTTTTTCGTAGCAAGGTTATGTATTTTCATAAAGTAGTAGATAATTCACAGCCTTTAAACGCATTGCACGAAACAGGATCTTGTGTATTTTCTTCTCTTACCCCATCCACAGCACATCCCGGTCGTCAGTTCTGCTGGGTCAGCGCAAGTATAGCGCTGGGCCGCACTGTCAACGATTTCGCCCGCTTCCTTTATTTACATAAACAAATTGGTAAACAGTTTTCGAGCGGCCCATAAAAATGTACGAAATCCGCCCGCGAATTCGGCCCTGGCGCCCGCTGGGCGCCGCGCCGCTACACGATCTAGTTAATTGAACAGCTGAAATATGCAAATGCAGGCTTTTAACGTTTTTCATGAAAAAGTTGACACGTATGTGCAAGCCGGTGGGGCGGTGTCATAAAAATATGAACCCTACTTCAGACGCTTAGCGAGCAAAGCGTTCTCTCTGGCTTATAATGTTACAACAGTTGACAGCTATCCTAAACATTAAACCTAATTCCATAATTTCGGGATTGAAAGATGCAATTATTTTTAACTTCTCTCTTTCATTCTGGTTGTACAGATGTCAAAAATCTAATTTCTATCATTATCATTAAATATCAATTATATAAAGTGAACAATTTTATTTGAAATCATTAAACCAAATGAAATAATTCCTTTTTGTTTTGTCCTTAAGACTAATACATAGTTGTGTAGACGTTAATTCATTAGTCCTACCATTCTCTCATTAGTCTTAAAATTTACAATTGAAGTATGACTAAATTATTCATTCTATTACGAATCAAAAGAAGAATGCTTAATCGTAAAAAAGTACCTTAAGTACATAGGTATTATTGTACAATCAAATCGAGTCTCACCATTTAGTATAATTATATTAACTGAAATAGTCTTTGTTATTGTCAGATGGATAAAATACATAGAGTAAGATATGTAGGTATATATAACCTCACTGTGATTCCATTAAAAACACAAAATGAATAGTGTAATTAAAATAATATACATTTTTTTCATTATCAATATAATATTAATTCATTAAAATGGGAATTAAAAAAATAAATAAAAAGTCAATAAATGTAGTATTAAAAATAACAAAAAAAAAGTCAGAGTGAAAATGTCTTAAGTGATTACATTGCAAATAAAAATACTCAATATGTTATTATTATTTACTTAGTTATAGTAATAGTCAATAAATTTTAGTCAAATAGAAAATTGATTAGATACCTATTATAGAAAGAGAAATACATAGTCAAGGTGCACACAGTTACCAAAGATCGTTAATATCGTACAGTTCTCTTTCAATGAGATATATTTTCAGCTTATACTTAAAGTGCGGATTTTTTCCTTCCCGGAATTTAAAAAAAAATATTAATTAAGGGGTAGGTTTTAGTAGCATCTCATTTCGACCTAATTCGGATCTATTTTAAAAAGTTCTAGGTTTGGACGTGGAAAAAAAAGGTTTTTAATTAGATACAAAACCGCTAAGAAAAATTGTGACAATTTTAGTGGTTATTGCACAGTATATCGAGATAACAGTATACTGCCCTGTCGGGCAAAAAGGAATTGCGGGAATAGGATGCGAGAAAAGTGAGCAGAGCGAAACGTCTCGACGAATGCTATAGTTAGCGTTAAGCGCGTGCGAAGGTTGGTGAATTACTCAAAGTTTTGAATATCGTAGCTCATGATGTAGCTCACTTGGTTTTCAATTTTGTTCTAAGTGACGCTATCGTCTGTGGACAATAAGTAATTTTATTTACAAATTTCGTGACTTTCGTGACAAAAATATACCTACCTTCCGTTCCGTAGTATCCCAATTTCTGTGTGAAATTATACACACTTCAACATATTATATCAGACGGTGGGTGAGTGGCAATGCAGCTGGATACTAGCACGTAGGTACGGAGTTCGATTCCCACCGCGGTATTTATGGTGGCGGTATTTTTCTGATGTAATGTATAGGCCCTACATATGAATTATTAGGAGCGACACAAACTATGTTTAATGTAACTACTAACGTTGTAGGTTTTTTGGGATCTAATAAATAAATAAACAAAAAGCAACTATCAAGATTCAACTGGTAAAATTTGATAATGGGTTGTCAAATCCTTTCCAACTTCGATATTTCTAGATCGATATCTTCCGATCCCGAAATTCCATAATACAATTTTGCTGATAGAGAGTTCCGACGCTGATTGATCGCTATCCATCCCATTTTGCCACACCAAATAAATTCGGAGCTCCTCGACCGCTCCGCGTAATAGTATATTTAAGTATGCAAAGCGATTTCAGTGGGTTAGGCTGAAGGGATTGAAAATAAAATTATTTCAAATGGACGTTTTCGCGAATTCCGGCGCGAGAAAGAAAAGTGGAAATTGTTTCATCGACAATTATTATTATTATGGGGGAGCAACGGGCGCCGTTTCCATTCGCCAAAGTAATTTAATGGCAGACAGCTTTTCTCGGGTGAGTTTTGAATCTTATGAATAATTATGATTTAGCCGTCAGTGGGCTCGGGAAAATACTCGAGACCCTCGCCGAGCAGAAATTTTACGCAAGATCAAGCAATGCGTGTTTGATTTTTTCCTCGAAAGTATTATTGTAATACGGCATTAATTTAAACTGGTGATTGCTACATTTCTTGGAAATAATTTCTGTACTACTAAAACATTTTCCATTCTTGCTATTTATTTAAGACTAGCTGTTGCCCGCGGCTTCCCTTCGCGTAAAGTTTCGAATCGATTTGTTAATTAAAGTAGGGTGGCCTTTATTTGCCTTTTTAGACGCTATCTTTAGATATATAGTGCAAGATGTCCCATCTCAGATGCACGCTACATATCACGTAGATGTATGGGACCTGTTCCTTGCCACGCGGTATTAATTTCATGATATCTCTATAACTATACCACCTAAACACTTACAGTACACAGCAAATTTTATCTCTATTTATTTAACCCGTGATAATGGATTAATTTATTTTGACAAGGATTCTTATTTTATTGCTAATGTCTTCAACAAACAATGCCTACTCATTATACTTACTTTTTTGAGACATGAAAGCAGTTATTTTAGTTTAAATATAAAAGTTAGATATATGCTGTCATTGGCTTTTCTATAGACCTTTTTAAGGCTGATGTTTTTGTTATGTATTATTTTCAAATATATCAAATCGCTTCTTTCGCGCACGATGATAAAACAACTCACCAGCTCATTTTTTTCCGACTCGCTTTACAAATATCGTGATTTCTTACTGAAAACCAACATCTATAACAATAAATATAGCCTATAGTACTCATCGATAATGGAGCTTTCTATTAGGGTTTTTTTTAATCCGATACATAGTTTCGGAGAGTACCCCTACATTCGAACTTACAAACTCACAAACATACAAACACAAGCATTACTTCTTTATAATACTGGTATAGATAACTATATGATATGACCTAATTATAAGTTTTCCTTTAACCCACAAGTTTATCCAAGTACCACCAAAGTTTAGATGGCCGCAACGATTAATTTCCGTTTTGTGCTTGTAATACTTTCCTTGTAAAATAAATTAAAATTTGACGAAGGCAAATTGTAATTACCGAGAATGATGGGGCGTTTTCCTGAACGGGTGAAGCAGGTTTAATAAATCCATCTTGTATTATGATATCACAATCAATTAAATGCACACTAAATTGATTGGGGGCCAATATCGGCTGAAATATAGGATGCACTTTCTAAATAAGACTATCGTCCTGATTCCTAATACGCTGCATCTATAATATCAACATCGGTAACCAAATTGACTGACGCAATCTTCTGAGTTTTCGCAGAATTAAATCCGTAAGGACATACCTTCAATACTTTCATATTGCTAAAATGGTAAATTGTGGCGGATTGGTAAATTCCCCTGCATGACTGCTGCGATATTCATTATTATTATTATTAATGCATAACCCGATGGCATTTGTTGAGAAATGTTTCCTTCTCAACTATTTAGATAAATATATTTATTTGTCTACAGTATAGGTCGACAAGCTTCTCTGTATCTCGGATTATCAATTGTATACCACACAGTTACATGAGTAACAGCGAAACAGTAGAACAAGAATCCCTAATAATGTAATCCCGATAATCCCAAAAAAAGAGCACAACTTTTGCACAAAACACTTTTTTTTACATTAATCCTCGGCTGTACAATAAAATAAGTAATGTTTTTTCTGCAGAACTGAAATCTAGGACTAGTGACAAAGTAAATAAAAACCTAAGAAATCACTTTTGACTGAGTCGACCAGAAACGGAGACACTAACAACATATACGAATACTAAAATAACGCACGAAATATATATATATATATATATATATATATATATATATATATATATATATATATATATATATATATATATATATATATATATATATATATATATATATATATATATATATATATATATATATATATATATATATATATATATATATATATAAGTGCCCAATATAAGTGCCCTTTCATTATTTTATCATTTCATTTATTTAGTAATAAACATAATTTCAATTTGAAAATATATATATATATATATATATATATATATATATATATATATATATATATATATATATATATATATATATATATATATATATATATATATATATATATATATATATATATATATATATATATATAGTTATATTTGATAAGGTTTGTAAAGAAATCCGTTTATAGGATGATGTTTTTATTTAAAATAAAATTAGTAAAAGCTACTTAAAAAGTAGCGAAGGAAATCCCAGCTTGTATTGGGAAATGCTTATGTTTGAATGAGATATACTTACGGATGTGCACGACTTTCGACGGTGCAATGTAAGTTTAAAGGTCCTTTTGCAGTCGACTAACGATCACTATTCATCCATATATCTCATAAATAGGGCTTATCCTTATGCAACACAAAATGCCTTCAATTGAGACGAATTAAGCGAAAAAATTAAAAATTAAACTATTGATCACTTCGGCAAAGCCGTTTTCTAAATGAAAGTGACATTACGAAATAATTCAAATTTCGAATGCTACCAACATTTAAAATATGATACAATTGGCTGAGTTTGTTACCAACGAGCCATTAAATCGAAATAAAAATAAAAAAACCTCCATATGCTCAATGAAATGAAAGAAGAAACTTCAATCTTAATTTCTGGCAGAGGAGTTTATAATAAAGATTGTATAATGTTATCAAAATAGGGTAAACCTATATAAAATTGTAAAATATTAAAAAATTGTAAAGAAATATTGTAGAAAACAGTATAATATTGTTATATTTGATAAGGTTTGTAAAGAAATCCGTTTATAGGATGATATTTTTATTTAAAATAAAATTAAGAAAATCTACTTATAAAGTAGCGAAGGAAATCCCAGCTTGTATTGGGAAATGCTTATGTTTGAATGAGATATACTTACGGATGTGCACGACTTTCGACGGTGCAATGTAAGTTTAAAGATCCTTTTGCAGTCGACTAACGATCACTATTCATCCATATATCTCAAAAATCAAGTTTGATTTTTGAGATATATGGATGAATAGTGATCGTTAGTCGACTGCAAAAGGACCTTTAAACTTACATCGCACCGTCGAAAGTCGTGCACATCCGTAAGTATATCTCATTCAAATATTAGCATTTCCCGATCCAAGCCGGGATTTCCTTCGCTGCTTTTTAAGTAGCTTTTACTAATTTTATTTTAAATAAAAATATCATCCTATAAACGGATTTATTTACAAAACTTATCAAATATATTAAATATATATATATATATATATATATATATATATATATATATATATATATATATATATATATATATATATATATATATATATATATATATATATATATATATATATATATATATATATATATATATATATATATATATATATATATATATATATATATATATATATATATATATATATATATATATATATATATATATATATATATATATATATATATATATATATATATATATGCAAATTACGTAACCTATGAAATTTAAATTTGAAAAAGAATTTAATTATTCAATAAATTCTGTCAATTTAAATACTTTTTCACATAGAACATATTTTTTACAGTGATTTTAGTGGTAATTTTAAATGTCGCTCTTATTAAAAATGATTTTAATTAAATGAAACCGTATTAGCTCTTCATCTCGCAATATCGCCATCGGCGTTCGCGTAGCACTCGCAGCAACTTGTTTCTTACTTTCCCCCATTTTCTCAGCGAAATTAATTCCAGCTAATAATATCAGCGTTTTGGTAACAAACTTAATGCCGGCTTAATCTCATCGGGTAATCGTGTCGGAGTTATACAAAATTACATTTCAAAGATGTCGCGGGCCCTCCGTAATGGCCATCAGACACAATCTTGTCACGGGGACGCGTAGATCTTGCTAAAAGCGTATCGCTGTTTTGGGGGAGCATTTAATTGTACGACAGTTTGCTGTGCCACTCTGGTCGAATATATACACGCCTAGATACTTTTGCCATCTCTCTCGCTCTCCTCTCTATTATATATTATTATACAAATATCTCCACTTGTTTGATGGTCCGCACGTATACATATAATATACGAGTTACAGTAGTCGATTGGAAATGGTGGCTTTTTAGGGTGTTATCTTGTTACGAACGTAAAATAGATTCAGATCGGCTGATATCATACTCAATATCCCATTGTATTTATTGCATAAATACTATCTGCATCACTAGTATGGCAGCTAATGGGCCCTGTTGCAGTTTGATCAGTAAGACCCATGTGTATAAGGGTCAGCCAAACTCAAGGGTCAACACCCATCCGGCAGCCTCCACGCAGAATCTCGAGCTAGGGCTTCGGCCTGCGGGCCAGTTTCCCCTAGTTTCGAGCGCTCCTGGATGGTATGCGCACCGTGCGGCGTCAGCTAATCGATTATGCATTCCGACTGATAGCCGGGGGAGTCTGGAAACAGTATTGTTTCCTATAAAGCGGGGCTAGCTGCTAACTGCTCTTGAAACGACCAATCGACTACCCGATACCGGGTGAAAAGACTGCGCATAGGATGCCGTGGTCCGCAATACATTCGGTTGACACCGTATCACAGCTATCTAAGGGATAGGACCGCGCAAGCGACCTCAAACCTGTAACCAGTCGGAAGCCGGAGTATTCTGGTTTTAACTGGAAGTAAGGGCGGGAGTCTCGGTCCGCTGGGTGGTTAACCTGGTTATAACTACGGCGAGTGGCGTAACTCGACAGAGGACTGTTTTTGCGTCAAGTCGTCTATGGTCACCTCACTGGAGACAGGACGCTCTAATATGGTTAAAACTTTCTAAGGGACACCTCCAGTTGCATCACTAGTATAACTAGTGAGAGCCTAAATTTCCAATCGCTAATCCTAAAATTGCATATTGACGTTTGAAATGCAAAACTGTCTAAGCGACATTAAGTAAACTTAACAGGAAAATGATGTAATATTAAAATATTTCAAGATTGTGATTTTAATTTCACCTAATTGTTGGATTGAAATGATTATAAACAGACATAGAAATATTATTTTTATAGCTATCCAAGATATTGAAATAAGTCACCTAAATATTTAAGGTTTAAATCACTTTCCTGTGAAGTTAACTCAATTTTGCTTAGTCAGTTTTGCCTTCCAAGCGTCGATATGCAATCCCGAAATTTCGAGTTTGTATGATGCGATTAATTTTTCTTTTGTTACGAATAACGTTTAGCGCCTGTATATATATTTACTGCTACGTTGAAGGGATTGTCCGCGCAGTAAAACTTTTATCTCTATCGAGAGAAGGGTCTCGATTTACATTGCGAGTTTCCGTGTTAGTGTGCCAATTTGACCGGCGATTACGTCGCAGGCGCCTGCATTGCAGCACGGTATAATCGTCGTCGAGTCGAGAATTACTCTACCCTAGCCGCGTTTAATTTAAAGGCGTAGCGGGTGGATAGAGGATAAAATTGAAGGGAGCGGCAGCAACTGCGATTCCCAGTCTAAGTGGCCGTGTTCGCAGCGCCATAGATTAAGTAAAGAGGCGTATAGTAATATGTGCACCAGATACAGCATGGTGAGTTATATCGGGTCGCCCGAGTTTTAGGGCAAGCGCACATTGGGTTCCTAAAGTACGACATATTATTATGTATGTGAAAACGCACAAATACGTACGACGGATTTCGATTCAGCCCAGTCAAATAGGAACAAAATTCAACATTTGACGGAAATAACTGATAACGTTTTTAAAATTGGCATAGATGTTCATTGAAGTGTACTGTTAAACATACTAAAAGTCGCATAATCAATTAGATGCACTCGAGCCACCTTCTTGGAAAAATGGCGCTACGGTTAATTTTTTTGCTAATATCTCGCTAACTATTAGCGATATCGGAATTGTGAATGATATACAAGTAAATATATTAAAAAGATTAAAAAACACGAAAGTGTTTTATTACGATTTTTTAATGAAATATTTGTGGGATATATTCTTATCCATATATATACATGGATATTTCCGGAATGCACTTAATTAGACCTTTCATTTGACACTAAACACGATATATTTATGTTAAATTATCGACATTTGAACATTAAGACCATTGTTTACTTGATATTTTGAAAGTTAGGGTAACCTGTGACACTCGGTATGACATATCGATTCTAACACTACCACACATTTCTAAATCAGGGCAAGCGTTTAGATATTACGCTGAAATAAAGAAACGGAAATCATAAATACATGAACCATCAACACATTACACTATTTTTTTGTTGGGCAGTCGTGTATAAAAATAAAGCTTTTAAATTATTGTATACAAAAAATATTAAGTACGGTTTTCATATAATATACAATTAATATTAAGAAAATAGTGCAAATAGCCTATCCTAAGTAATCAACTGACAATTAACAATCACCCGTCCGTCCGTGGAATAGGTTAGAACGTGCGTTGCAAGCGACGGCCAGGCGGTCGGTTACCTAGGCATTCCGGGTTATTTTGATAATTATTAGAGACGATATGAAAAATAATATTTGACATATTTTGTAGAGAATTTTTTAAGCTTTATTTTTTAAACAAAGCGTAGTTACGATATGGCTAACAATAACAAGATATAAGCGAAAAGCTAAATCAGGACGCCATTTTCGTAAGATGGCGGCTCAAGCGCAACTGATTGAGTAGGCGACTTTTAGTATGTTTAACAATACAACTCAATGAACATCTATGAAAGGTTTGAAAATATTACCAGTTAATTATGTTTAAATTACTTATTTAACTAGTCTATCTAGTATCTACTGATGCTCGCCGAGTACTTATGCTTGTGTCGGGTATATTATATTTGCGATGTAGATTCTACGTCCGTTTTGATTCCCACCGTGTCAAGGGCTTACGCACGACATGTCTATTACCTATTCATGTTCCGGTGGGAGCCCAATATGAACAATGAATAATCGTAGAGGATGAAGTTTCATTCAGTTTGCTTTTCAATATACACGACTGTGATACAATATATACATACGTATGACTGTGTTCATCAATATACATCTAAAAATGCTTATTTTTACTATCCAATTCAATTAGGACTATTTAGTTCATGAATTAATAGATAACAGTGTTTGTGAGTTTCGCGACGCCGCGCTGGTGAGTTTTTCATTCATATAATGATTACATGTGCTGGGGGACTTACTGTTATGATGCAGCTTGGGCCGCAAGATCAATCTGTATTGTGACTGAGTCAATTCTGCAAAAGCAGTGTTGTATCTGGCAGATTACCGTAAGAGTCTGGAAATGTAACTTTTCAAAGATCTGGGGTGTATGTTGAGTTATTGTCATCTACCTTTAAAATAGCTCGATGGATGTGAGCAGTCTAATGGAAGGAAAAGTCTTACCAAAACTAGTAAGTAGGGAGCGAGGGACTCCCACTGGCTTGCCAGTACCTTTGCTTTTTGAGGTAGGACTCTGCTGAGTAGTGACTTTTAACTTTATCAGTAGATTAGTATGTCCTTAAGGGGCACACCTAGTGTCATCGCCTAAAAAGGGTGATTCTTGTTTTTTTTAAAGAAATGTATTGAATCGGATATTTTAAAATTTTGAGGATATATTTGTGCGTAAATTATTTATTCTTAGTATATTTTTTTAATGACAATTTTCTATTATCAGTGTTATTCGCCATCTGCGAGGTTTCAAAAAAAACTTCCCGCATTTCTGCTGTAATTGCGGCCTTCACAGTGCCTTAAATAATAATGAAAAAACTTATTAAACTAGATGGTATTGCCCATGCAATAATCCAGGATTGTGAAAATAAAAATTAACAAAGTGGCGGAGTTTTGAAAAGAATAAAATATATTTCGCTCAAAATTCACCGGATTTTTGAGGAAAATATAAAATTTTTCTTGTTGTTTTATTTTTTACAATTTTTAATGACTAGGCTATACACAATTGTATTGGCAATACTTTCTAGTTTAATAAAATTGTTTTTTTTTAAATTTCAGGCGCTGTATGGGCGCAATCACTGCAGCAATGTAGGACCTTTTTTTTTTGGAGACTTCAGAGATAGGGAATAAGTTGCTGAAAATTAAAAATATATATATTTAAAAAAATACTATGTGCAAAATACTATATGCACAAAAATACTTATGCACAAATACATATTCAAAAATTAAAAGATTCGATGCAACACTTTCAATAAAAAAAAATCTTGAAAATCACCTTTTTTAGGCGATCACACTAGGTGTGCCCTTTAACGATCGTTATAATATCCTGGAATGGCAGTTTTCCCCGCATTATCGACAATCTGAACTTTTCTTAAAAAAAATAATTAAACGTATTTTAAAATCGATCAATTTTCAGCAATAAATGACGGTTGACTCTACAGAGTAGCTGTACGATTCGATTGTCAGCAAAGTATAAAGAGTATGTTCACCGAACGAATTTTCCTTCATGCCATATCTGTGTCGTATAAACACATTTTTTCGAATAATCTATGGCAGTATCTGGGTCGTTTGTTTCAACTCATGTATCCGAAACAATTAATTGAAATTCCTCCCGCCTACGTTTAAGTTCCGGACAGAGACTCCGGGGGCAGCATTGCGTTAACGGGTCACCCTCTCTTGCAGAATTCGAATTCTTTTACGGAATGAATGCTACGCCGATTACAAAATGAACGGACCTAATCGAATTGGCACCCTTTGATAATGTTGCGCTAACGGCTAAACCAAATCGATAGGAAAAAAGAATTATTATCGAAACACTATTCGGATTACTTTTTGAATGAATGACTTGCACAGTTGCAGATCCTCACTAAAATGCGTCTCACTAAATTATTTTGATGCCCGCAAAATGCGACTATAAAAACCTTTAGTTCTATTGGAGTTAATAAGACATTTTCATACCTCGGTTCATTAGTAAATAGCGACAACTAAAACCGTAAATATGTGATATGACTGAAAATAGGTGCTACTTCTTACTCCAAACTCACATAAAATCTAATCATATTCCAAGAGACAAGGCAGCTCTATACAAGATACTCATGAAATCAGTCCCAACGTTTCAGATATATGTACCTTGATGAAAATACACTAGATGTCGTTGAACGCTGTATCTTCGATGATGGGCATGGTCATAGCCTCCTGTATCTCCTACCTGAGATTCTAGAAGATCTACCTGAGATATAGATGGCAATGGCATGGTGTGAGATTCCTTTGGTTCGGAAGACTGAAATTAGATTGTTAAAATGACGTAAAATTAAGAGCCGTTGAGACGCATTCTTTGTGGAATATATGAAGGGCATCGCAAAGTAGGGTGACCAAAACGACGACTGATTGCTTCTGTTGTTAGACTTAAATTCAATTCGAGTGAACAACTGAAAAACTATAGCCCAAGATAGGGTGGGATAAGAGAAGTTTACAGTGCCGTGCGAATTAATTGGAACAAGCAATAAATTTAAACTTGTCTTTTGATTCTGGCAACTATCTGAGATATTTTTAATTCTGGCAATGTTTAACCTGTCAGTTATTGGAGCACATTTTGCATAGTTTGTTGTTTTTCGTAAAGAGCAGATTTGGACTGCGTAATTTGAGTGACTTTTCAAGCATGGATATCACTCCAAGAATGCGGGAACGGATAGTTACGCTTGCTGACCACTCTTCTATGACGTACCAGTAGATAGCGGGGTATGTTGGAGTTGGCCTCGCATCCGTCAGCAGGATTGTCAAACAGAAAAAAACGACGGGAGCGGTGAATATCAAATGAAAGGGATAATGTGGTCGGAAGAGGTATATAAAAGTGTATATATTGTCCAAGCCGAAGACTCTCAATGAGTAGCTTCTATTAAAAGGCACTTCTGTTTATATGAATTAGAGTCCGCGTTATAAAAGGGGAAAGTTAAGCTGTCGAATTTCATTATTAAGCGAGCGTGAGGTAATAAAAGAGTCGGCGAGGGGTGGCCATGTCGACGATGCGAAACTCCTGCGTTAAAGTTACGTCCCCTGCGAGAGATATGCCTTTATTTAGTGCCTAACGGAGGCCGCCAACCGAAAAATTAGTTTTCATGTATCGTCCGCACCCTCTCCTCGCTTCCTTCTGCAGCCATGGGCACCCCGGCGCCGCCCGCACACTGGAGTATTTGTATTAAAAAACGAGACAATTTTTTTTTATATTTTTTTGCAAATCTAATACAAACAATAATAGCAATGAAACATTAAAATTGAATCGGTTATTTTGAAAAGGTCATCAGAGGCAACAATATTTTTTTTCAGGAGTCATAAAACACCGTTTCTAGGCCTAAGTAACTTGAAATTGTTTAACAAAAAATATCTAAAAAACAAGCTATATTTGCTTAGTTTAATATGTATATTTTTATATTGTTCAATTAATATTAATATTAATATTAATAATAAACTCTTTATTTTTGAGAAAAGGCGAGCTTATTGCCTGTAGGCTATATTTTACTACCTTTTTTACCTATACTATTGTATGAACATTATTTGCGAGTAGACTACATAAATTAACCTATATAAAGAGTATGACAAATAAAATAAAAGAGGATAGAAAGAAATATATACTTTACCTTTTGTGGGCACAGGTTTGCCACATCAAAATAATCACCTATAAGGACGCTAAAGTTTAAAAAGGAGGGGAATGGGAGGGGAAAGGGAATTTATCTGGAAGATTTCAAATGCTCTCTGAGTTTGTTTTTAAAAGTTGTTATGCTTGGCGCGGTTCTCACATTTTTCGGCAAAGCCTTACAAAGACGAGCTCTATGCACGGTGAAAGAGAATGAGAAGAAGTCACTGCTGTGACTAGGGATAGAGAGTAGCAGGTTGTCTTTTGATCTCAGAGGGCGTCCATGAGCCGATAGTGCAGTAAATCTGCCGGTAAGATAATTGGAAGCGACGCCATCCAAGATCTTGAAAAGCATACAGAGAACTCTCATGTCTCTTTTCTTCCGGGTCGAAAGCCAGTGTCTAATAATTAATGACTAATTAATTATTTAATATCTGAAATATATGCCATTTTCAAAATGACTAAGATGTATACGTAAAAAAGTACCCTATGACAATGTAATCTCCATATAGAAAAACTGGCTTCTAATGTCTAATAGAACGTTTGTTTGTTTGTTTATACTCTTTATTGGGACATTTCACAATGGGCGAGTTTATTGTCATACGACAATCTCTTACAACCAACCCTACTATGAAGTGTTTATTTGAATGTGTGCTTGTAACATGTGTGTAAGTGTGTGTCTTGTTATTGCATTTGATCGACAGAATTCAAATGGAATTCCGTTGATTTTATCCCAACGGAAAATGGTAACCCAGCCGGGAATCGTACCCGGGACCTTACAATGTAAGAT
Source organism: Micropterix aruncella (assembly GCA_944548615.1). Classification (NCBI taxonomy): domain Eukaryota; kingdom Metazoa; phylum Arthropoda; class Insecta; order Lepidoptera; family Micropterigidae; genus Micropterix; species Micropterix aruncella. The sequence goes on along the minus strand of OX155960.1, from coordinate 35,355,421 downwards.
CAGGCAACCTAACCACTGAAGCCACCCGACCATGCAAACGTGGATTATCAGTAAAAGATTTTAAGTTTCGAACAGTCTGTATATTTCTTATTTTAAAAAGGTGCCAAAACATGATTGATATATTAAAGATTTCGATGGCAGGTATAAATAAAAAAAAAATCCAAATTAACTCTCGTATATCTTCAAACTAGGTACAGGTGATTTTTTAATTTTGAACATGCGGTAAGGAATCGATTTCCATCAATTAATTTCTGAAAAAGTGCCCCATTTGCTCTTCTCGAAATGACTGATTCAATTGCAAAAAACAATCGCCATTAGCTAATAAGACCACCCACAGCAAATGGTAAAACAAATATAAAAATTGCAGGGATTGCAAAGCAATAATTTATTTTGAGATACTCCGACGTGACGAATCCATTACAGCGCACAAATACTGCAACCAATTGACCAGACTCGATGCGGCAATTAGAGAAAAGCAACCAGTTCTTACCAACCGAAAAGGCATCATAGACAATCACGACAATGCTAGACCGCACTTCGCTGAACAGACATTGCGAAAACTCTAAGAGTTCCGATGGGAAATTCTTCAGCTCCCACATATTTTCCCAATATTGTGCTTTCAGATTTTTATATGTCCCAGCAGAACAGTTTGAATGGTGAAAATTTTAGGTCCGTGGAAGCTGTAGACAACCACCTCATAAACGTTTTTTTAAGGGAAACCAAGCAGTGTCTTCAAAAATGGAATCGGAATTCTTGTTGATCGCTGAAAAATAATTAAAGTTAAGAATGCAGATAATATATTTAATTAATAAACTTCGTTGAAGTTTACTCTTAAATCAGGCACGAAATTATACAATCATCTAATATACATGATGAGTTTTTATTTAGTGACATTCTTGTAGTGGGTGAATCAATACGACAAATTAGGAAACTTTTTATTTAAAAAATATGGGAAAAACAAAAACAAATGTTCTATGTATCTTTTTTTCAACTTGTTTTTTTATAGTATAAAAAGCGATGAAAACGTTGCGCTATCTAGTTGTAGGTAAAATATCGCAAATATTTTTAATTGGCGGTATTTTACCTACCGCTAGATGGCGCAGCGCGCTCAACGCTTCTCAAACTTTTCTTGTATAGATACGATTTACAAACTTAACAAAAAATATTTTTTTTTTGTTTTTCCCAATTTTTTATATCAAAACTTGCTTATCTCGTCGTATTGATTTACCCACTAGAAGGATGTTACTAATTAAAAACTCACCTGTATTTTAATGTTAAAAAACCTCTATTCTGACTGCATGTACTCAAGAATAATTTAGAAAATGCCTAAATATCAAAAGAAACCACAATTCAATAGTTGAAATTGGGGTATTTCAAAATGAGAGTAAACTAAATGGCGGGAGATACTGGTCTATTTCTCAGTATTGTATATAGTCTGGGGCGATTCTTGAAAGATTTAGTATGCCAAATTTGTCTCGGTTTTATTTACGTGAGCCATAGACAAATTTACCATTCAAATTTTTCAAGAATAGACTGGTCTTAATGTTTATCTAGAAATAGTCACGCGACATAACGCGATCGATATACCAAAAAAACGTTTTTATTTTTTTGACGTTAAATAAATCGATTGTATTTAATGTAAAATATTGATCCATATAAATGCTATTTTAACATAAAATTATATAAATGCTCTTTTAAAATAAATCACGACTGATTGTACCTACAGTAACGGCCGAAGAGGGAGGCAACATTAATGGCTTCTAATTGCTCGCTCGGATATTCAGCTGTCAATTAAGTTACGGAGCGTTTGCAATGTTTATAATTTGGACTTTTGTGCGATTTTTTTTTATATATATATATAATCCAATGGACGCCGCTCCAACACTCCGACTCGCGACGTCCCGAAATATACCTTCTTCCGGACGTGCACACCGTGGATTATATTTAGCTGCAACTTTAATTTCTATCACATACTGAACGATAAATATCCCAATCAAGTAATACCTTCTAATCCCAAAATTTCAGGATTAAATTTTTGCTAGAAGTTTTACCTATGTATGTTTTAATTCCGGATTCTCCGCATAATTCCATTCCGAAATTCCGGGATTAGAAGACACAAATACAAATGAAACTTCCCGTTTGAAACCTAATATACGAGTATAGTTGACTCAAAAGGTGAGATAAAATCGTGTGAAAGGGTGACTCTGGCATTGTTTCTCTCGCGGGCGATCGATTACGTATTACGCTGAGCTTCTGAAAGGTTCTGTAGCCGAGATTGCACTGCATTCAAGTTGGATGGCTCGCTGGCTGGCTCCTGTAACACGTTTCTTAAATATCCATTTTCACGTAGCCTGCTAAAGTATTGCCTTCCGTGCAATGTGATCAGCATTTTGTTGCACGTCCGTGTCGGGTAGCCTTAACAGCAAAATGCACTTGTATCACGGATTCAATTTCACCGATTATTACCTGCATTAGTTCACTCGCGGCCTTATATATTGAACTTAATAGAGTTATTGATTATATCGATGGCAAATTTCTAAATTTTACAGGATAGCTTTTTGAAAGTTTAGGTATAATAATCTTTAAACAGATGAAGAAATAATTTCAGTTAATATTTTTAACCTATAGTATATGTATTTGGCTTAGCCTATATTATAATAATTATATTTATTTATTAGTATTTTATGTATCATTACAAAAAACCGACAAGAGGTGGTACTTACCATATTTTTATATGTTAATATAATAATGTATGTAGTTACCACATTTTCATTTTTATTATATTATTTATATTTTATTTTGTTCTCATCTTTCTACTTTTAGAATTTGTTATAAGAGTAAATAAAACCATTAAGCATGTATAGGGTTAAGCATGCTTTGGAGAATATTGTGTCAACTGATGATAACACATATGCATTTTATGAAGATTTAATTTTGATTAGATATCAATAGTGGTAAATGATTATGCAACATTACCATTTCAAAAAATTTGTTTGATGCACTTACCACAGTTTTTACGAAGAAGTATTCGAAGCCTTGGTTGTTAGATGCTTACCACATTAGCACAGAATTTGGAGATCAATATGTTGGATGTCATGTAGTACTTAACTCATTTTCGTAAAAAACGTCACTTAACACATTTGCGTTCTAAGCCATCGATATAGCGTATTAGATTGCTCAATATCGTACTATGATTTGGCAGATAATATTTTATTACGCAACGTAGCAGATGTCATAAATAAAAAAAAAATGGTTAATCGTCACTTATAGCGGCATTCGCGGTATAACAGTATGACGGCGGACTATGCGAGTAGATAGCGCTCTAAATACGCCTATACGGTGTGCTATCTCAAAATAAATAACAATATTATAATAACAAATGAATTTTGAAATCGTAGCTCTAATTATTTTTATATCATTCACATAAATTCGTATACAGGTCATGCGTAATAGTTACGCACTTTTTTTTAACCCACAAGGCATGTGTTGTTTTGTGGAACTCGCCTTGTTGCCTATTGGCACCATCTTCTAGGTGGGCATTTGTAGCATCACGCAGTCAAACACTCAGGGGGTCACCCATCCAAGTATTGACCGCGCCCAACGCTGCCTAACTTCGGTAACAACGAGGAGAACAGGTATCAACGTGGCTACGGTTCGGGCACACTAATAGATGACATTCGCCGGACAATGTTATCAGCGCCACCTGAATGTCAAAGGGTTGCCAAAACGTACTATATCATTGAGTAATTTAATACTCTATATAATCAATGAATGAACTGATTGAAAATTTCTTTATTGCACAATAAAAACATTGTACAATGGCGGACTCATTGCTATATTACAATATCTTCCAGTCAACCAACATGCTGATGTGAAAAAAGAGTAGAAAAAAATAATGTACGATATGATACAAAAAGATATAAAATGAAATTTTAAAATATAGCATGTATTATACATTTTGTGTGTATCTAAAGCCAAAAGTATGAATAATAGAACTTGGGATAAAACGGTTTGTCGATACTTCTTCAACTATTCATAATAAATATAAACAATATTTTTTTACAATTTAATATGAAAATTTTGCCAGTAATTAATCAACGTGGCATTAGGATTTAAGAAGGTGAAAGGAGAAGATGTTTAAATAATTACTGGCATTAACATGAAATTAGTTGTAATGTAGGTGACATAATTTGTCAGCGTCATGAATGTAGTGTAGTTTTGTAGATTACTGTAGATGCCCTAGTCACGGTAGTTGATGACAAGGTCTGTTAACACGTCCAGAGTCCTGTCTTTAAGTCCTTTACACTCGATGATTTTGCGAGGGAGTAGAGAGAACACATATGTTAATATTTGATCACATTTATTAATGTTACATTTTACAGAGAAAGAGCGACTTACTCCTGTCGACCTCCAGAAGAATTACTCCTGTCACACACTACAATGTATACATTTTAGTGTGTAACAATTATTAGGTAACAATACGATTACAATTATTAGGTAACAATACAATTACAATTATTAGGTAACAATAACAATATAATTTTATTAGGTAACAATACGCTCTTTTATATTAGAATATTTCAACGTCGATAAACATTTTAACGTCAATACAATACTGCGATATTATGAAAGGCGCGTGAAAGACGCGATTTGATCAATATACGCAAATGAAATTTACTTTTTTTAAAAGTCATGCTCATCAAGTTATGCTCTATGTACAATTATTTGGATTTGTGGTATACGCCACATTACTGCCAAAACAAATTAATAGATAATAAGTAATATACTAATGACAATTTGAAATATCCTTTAAATTGCAAGTATATTGTAATCCCTACAACGAAAAGTGTTCTTTGTCTGATTACTCATATTTAGCATGTGGTTTGAAGATCTCCATAGACTTAATATCCCTTTGTGTTTTATACTTTTTATTTATACATTGTAGTTTCATATCCTAAGTATTGATATCGCTATCGATAAAATAAGAGCTATGAGGAACTTTAACTGGGCATAACTAACACTCAGTGATCCTCCTTCTATTGTAGTATAATCTACGGATAGCGATCGAAGTTACCCATTTCAATTTCCGTCCCTTGCAGCTAGATGGAGTTGAATGCTAAATCGAAATACTACTACCCCACACTCCATCTAAACCATTCCCCGAAGTCCACCTAAGTAGCTTGAAAAGTATAAAGCCGGCTATCCATTTCCCACGCTTTGTTTTATACCACCGAACGACGCAATCAAACAAAATGCTGCGCGTAGTGTGGATCGCGATCAGTGTTTTGTTATTTTCTATTTTTCCATTAGTAGATTTCTCCGCTGTTGCCTCTTCAACTCGATCCCGGTCCGCGCTATTTCCACTTGATTTTAAGCGGAGCTTTTACGCCTGGAAGTTTTAAAGTTTTTGAACGTACTTGGTTAATGAGGTCGTATATTTTATTTCTAGCTGTTGTGGAAATTCACTGTACGAGTACACTTGCAAAGCACCTGGCGAAAATCCAAACCAACTACTCCACAAATAGATAGACTACATATAATGCAATTTAACATCTGTACCCGAGCGCGGTGTACTAACACTAGCATGGCTCTAGCAGCTCCTGAAGTAAATGAAGCTTAAGAAACATGATCGCGAAAAACTAAGTAATCGCATGGTAATGACCATGAAGTTTGCAGAAGTAGACTACATCTGTTTACATGTTATTTAACTTAACAATTAGATACGCAAATAAGTAAGACTTGCAAAATCCGAATGGTATGATAAAAATGCACTGAAATTAAGTCGTTAAAATAAAAGCACAACGCAATCCACCTTTTAGAAGAGCTAATATAGCTAAAACTACTGTTTATCAATTTGTGTAAAACTGTTTCAGAGCCAGAACTATATTCGTGATAAAATTCAGATTTTTATATATTGACAATCATTTTGCATGCAAGAGAGTGTCAAGGAAGTTCATATCGCAGAGTGATATTTGTTTTAAAGTTAAAATGTAAAATTGTTTTAATGTTATAAACGCATTTATTTTTATTTCTGGTTTGAGTTTTGTTTATCTTTATTTTGTTAAATTATTTTTTTATTTTTATTGTCGTTTCTGATACTGACCGCAGTTTTATTGCTCAGTTTTATTACATATTATTGTATACTTCTTCATTCCTGATATATTTCATTTCCTATTATTATGATTTCGAGCAATATTACAGTTTTATTGATTATTAATTAAAAATTTTAAACATTCACTTTTTTTGCAGGTTAAAAACGCTATGTAAAAAAACGACAGTTAATTTAATTCTAACTGGCGAAATGAAACAGAAATACCTCAAATAGCATGAAATGAATACATCATAAAAACTTAAATATCTTGAAAGGCTAAGTTAAAAATAGATGTATCGAACTTTTTTTATAGCTTTCAACCTCTTCAACCTCCAGTTGCCATTTGGATGTCAACTTCGCAAATACTATGTAAATATAAAGTAATATATATTACATTCACAGTGCTTCTGCAAAGGCTGCTTTAAATTTAGAAAATGATTCGAGATACTCGTAAATAGGTAAATATGAGCGTTCCAAGAAATCTTTTCCCAAGAAAATGTTCTTGAACATTATAAAAATTATAATTACATGACACCATTCCACATAAAAACAAATTTGAATGTCAATTACAACATATTTTGATTTACGTCTTAGTTACCAATAAAAAATACTGAAAATCCGGAAGTTCAGTTCAAGTTCAAAATCACGATAGTCTAAATAGAAAAAATGTTATTTTCAACACAATTTTCAAGTAGAAATATCTTCCATAATTAGGGTTTTCAGAAAAGGAGCCATGTTTTTTTTCTACATTTACGCCTTTATACTCATTATCATTTCCCAAATTTAGGGCACCCTCTGCAGAGGCACGGTGTGTATATTTTGAAATTATAACTGATAAATTTTATAGATATTTCAGTAGAATGATGCGCAATGTGGATAGAACTAAGCCAAATTGTAACCAAACGGCTTACAGATGAGTAAGTTTAACACATATACAGATTGCAAAAGATATAGACAATAATATGAGATATACGCTTAAGTGTTATTTTGCTTACATTCGTAACCAGATGCAACCGAGCGATTATAACACAGTCTTTTTTAAGTTATACGAATTATATATTATATTTCTATTATGTTCATATTATAATTTTGTTACGTAACCTTCGATCCCATCAACACCTACACTTCCTTATAATAAATATATGGAAACGTGCGAAATACGCTCCAGATATCTGGAATATTTTTTGCCTCCACGTTGCAATACTGTTTTAGACCACCTACCGTGGAATTTGATGGAAACGTTCGTGCCGATGGAGCGCTGGAATAAATTGCATTTTTACACCACCTGCATACAACCCATATTGCCGAGATGATAAGCATACTCGTCGTCCAGTACTTGGTATGCTCTGAATATGATACACACCTATGTAAAGCGCAATTTGGTTTTTAGACCAATTTGTACTACACCAATATATGCATCTCGGAAATTGCTTGTAGCAACATTGTGAATATGAAAATCTGTCTTTTAATTTGAGTAAAGGATATATTTAGAGTAAAGAATTCAAAAATTTAAATTATGACATTAATATTACTTATCCTGTTCATTAATTTTTCGATTTATTCAAAGAACGGCTTACAAATGTGCATAAATTGAGTTCACCATAAGCTATTATTTCGTAGTTTCTTTTAGTATACAGCGAATATTTTAACTGCAATATATTCCTAAATTGTGAAAAAAGTATTTAATTAAAGCATTGTCAAATCGCCTAAGAAACTCAGCTACTCTTCTATTACATTGATATTAAAATAGTTGTCATTGTGACAAATGCGCATTACATTTGATGAACCGTATTTTAAAGAATATTAAAATTAAAATGTTTTATTAGTAACTAGGATATTTATTTTCTTTTGTTATTGTCTCAGAGTTCATTTGTTTGTAAGTTCAACTCAGGTTTGTAAGTTTTGCTATAACATTATTCTCTTCCTAGGTAAAAAAGAACCCATGTTTTAATTCAATCCATTTAAAGCGAAATTCGCACTGCAGGACGCGTCCTATACTTTTTTTTTGCCATGGTTTTACTTATTTCAGGAGCGGAATAGAGGCGGTTCATTTTGTATGAAAATATTATACAGCGTGTATGCAAACTTGTTTCCCGACCGACATGGCCGCGTCGGCGCTTGCAATACAAGCTTAGGGAGTTGGGTTCATTCTTGCAGCTGCTGCGATGCTATTGTTGTTTATTATGAAATCGCTCTACGCTCCGCAAAATTTCATGAAAATCGTATTAATCCTAAAATTGAAACGGCGCACTCCTGCGCTCTTCACTCATGGTCGAGTGAAACGCGGTGCGCTTAAGAGAATTGTTGATTTCAGCGAACATTAACAGCCTGTTCGGGCTTGCGGCCGATGAAAAGACCCCAGTCTTTTCATGCGATTAGTGAAGATGCGAAAATTCACCATAGTTAGTCTGGTTCATTATTTATGGTGTATTAACCGAACTCTACAGTGGCGGTAGAATGATGTCCAATATCATGGTTAAACATATTAGTAAACGTTTTTGAAATAAATGGTCCGACATGACTAACTAACTTTCGCGGATGTTAGTAGTAAAAATGAAAGAATCAATTCGAGATTCGACCTTGATAATTATCTCACAAAATTTCATGGAAATCATTCAATTTTTTTGGAGTAAATATGAGAAATGTATATTTTAGGTGCCAGTTTCATATTTTAGCGTTGGATAATACTTTAAAAATAGTATAACGAGAAAACAAGTAAAAGCAAAAAAATAACGCTTTAAATTTGATAATTAAATTGGAACAGTAATTAAGGCAGACGAAGAGACAGACAGACACTCAGACAGACAGACATGCAGACACATTGACATACATAATTAAAACCATTTTTTGGTTTCATGGGACCTCAAAACATGTCAATTCACAGAAATCTGAAAATCGACAATTTACATGATGAATTGAGCAAAAACCAACTCAAATAAAAAATGTAAACTGCATGGATAATCAAATAGTGGTAGTGCGTATGTGCATGTGAGTGCTTGTATGTGCATATTTAAATGCGAGATGTTAAGTCAATCCGATATGATCGTCAGCTTTTCACGTACCTCCTTAACAAAGGATCGACTATTTTGGTGGTTAAACATGTCAATATCGTTAAAGTTTTCAGCCACAACAGAAAGAGGCACTTCGTCATGATTAGCTTCGTCAGAGGATGTCGAATTAAATATAATTTTCTGGATTAACTGCTTAATTTCCCTTCGAATGACAATTATTGGTGGAATAATTTTCAATCACGCAAATCCCGCGGGATCCCGCACTCCAATCCCGCAGTGAGCAGGACTGATGAAATCATGCGGGATCTCTGTATTTGGGGTACCGACAAAGGATGCGCTACGTCAAACTATACGTATTTGCCATAATTTAATCGCCGATTTCACAGCGACTAGAAAAGTAGCCAATGCATATGCAGCATGCATTATTATGCATGTGCTCTTTATTGACTATTCTTTGATTGTCGCATAATGTTCTGAAATTGATGCGGTTGACGCATCCAACGATTTTACTGTGATATCATACATATTATATAAATCGTATAGGTATTAATATGTGTATGGGATTATTGAGAAATAATACGTCTACTTTTCAACGTTTCGACAGTAAATTTCTCTAATTGTACTGTTACCTTTGTATCTCCAAATCAATGCACAATATCCTGATTGTCATTTGATTAACATACTGTTGAATCTCAAGTGAACCACTCGACATATTCCAGCTTAGGGAATTGCAACTAGAGACAAAGGCCATCGTTTGTGTGCCCCTCGGGCGTAATAATGGAAGTAATAATAATTGTATTATGGCAAACATGAGCTGGAAAATCTCCTCACGAGGCTTGCGTTGTCTGATTAGAATGTACTGAGAAACGACACCCGGATGAGAGTCTTTGTCGTGGTTAGTAGGGTATACTCGTACTGTACATTTATAGTACACTAGCTGACCCGTGCCCACTTCGTTGGGCGGTAAAACTTTTTAGTTGTGATGAAATTATGTGTGTGGTTCGGTTAATACTGGGTGCTATGATTGTGCCAAAAGAAGGGTTATATTTTTACTGCATATGTATGTATGTATTTGCATGCCAATTTGACTATATTACCGTTATTTGTGAGTGTCTTCTTGTGAGTGTCTTATTTGTGAGTGTTTTATCTCTTTAACTATTTATGTAGTAAAAGGGAAATTATAGGCAGTAAAAGGGTAAAGTCTTTTGTTTTTAACACTTGAGACGATACATTTACTTATTTTTATACAAATTCATAATTGTTGATAATATGACCAATAAACATGACCTAACGATTTAAATTATTTTTTTAATATAAAAAACTACTTTTTGTGACTTAAATATATAATATTTAGACATATGCTGTCGCTGACTTTTTTGTAGGCATTACCAAGCTCTACAACTTTTCTCAAGTACTTAATCATATATCTCCCATCGTTAAGGCAGCGTTAGTTAGAAACGTTTTCGTTCGACCGTTTTTTCTCCGACTTACTTTGCAAATCCGACTACCACGAAGAAGTCTTTTCATTTTTCGGAAATATATATAGCCTATGACACTCACAAATAACGTGGATTTCTATTGGTAAAAGAATTTTCAAAATCGGTTTAGTAGATCCAGAGATTACTTCCTACAACCTCACAAACTTTACCTCTTTATAATATTACTATAGATGGTTACCAAGACATTTAAAAGAATTCACTCCTAAATAAAATTATGACATTATGGATTAAATAAGTTCTTGTACACTTAACCTATATTTCTTTTGTTCACACACCCAAGACCAAAAAAAAAATTAACCTAACTGTTTTTAACCCCATATCAATTCGTTATTGCCGCGCGTTATGCATGCATACAATGTAGGCTGTAACATTGACATATTTAACCACCAAAATAGTCGATCTTTTGTTAAGAAGGTACGTGAAAAGAAAGAAAGTCAGGCTGCTAATGTAAACAGATTCGCATTCAGGTAATCGATTTCACGGGCTAACATCGTAAAGATACTAATAAACGAATAAACAAGAAATATGCTGCATTTTAAATAGCGACTATCATTATACACATTTAAGGAGAGCGGCGAAAGTTAGCAAACACATAAATAATTTATAAAAAAATGTATTACAATTTGTTTTTATTCTTCTGTTGATTCTGGTGATTGAGCTCTTTTTTGAACTTGTTTGCTAGGTGAAGATAAAATACAGTTTCATTGTATATTTTCATTCTATTTTAAGTTTCATATAATGTTTAGCGGCGTACATGACGACAATTAATCTGCATAACACGAGGTATCGAGGGAAATGGCTGACAGAAATAAATTATTTATTGTAATTGGATTGCGATTGGATTTCAGCTGTAGTATTTGCATCAGCACTTATAGAAATAAATGCACGAGTTTTTATTCTGTGGAAAGGTTTTAGTTCCAAAAAATAGTCTGTTTTATCCTACTACTATTATCCTACTAATATTATAAACGCGAAAGTTTGTATGTATGTATGGATGTTTGTTACTCTTTCACGCAAAAACTACTGAATGGATTTTGATGAAACTTTACAATAATATAGCTTACACATCAGAAAAACACATAGGCTATAATTTATAAAGATATAGTGTGAATTATCTAAAATATAACGATAACTGTCAAGTAAGTAGGAAAAAAATCTAAGAAATTGACATTCGAAATTTAAATTCTTTCCTACTATCCTACTAATATTATAAACGCGAAAGTTTGTATGTATGTATGGACGTTTGTTACTCTTGCACGCAAAAACTACTGAATGGATTTTGATGAAACTTTACAATAATATAGCTTACACATCAGAATAACACATAGGCTATAACTTATAGAGATATATGGTTTTCTATAATCATTATCACAATATTCCATCACCACGCGGGTGAAACCGCTGGGCGCAGCTAGTAAATACTTAATTTACAACTTTCTATACGTACCTATTAGGTACTTTCATTCGAATATTATTTAATGTTTATTCATAATATAATCAATCTCCGTTAAAAATGGTTTGAAATTATATATTGAAAGCAAACTTCAACATAAAAAACGTATTTATTTCGATAGAAAAGGGACAGCTTACCATAACGTAACCTCAATCCGCACTTACCCAATGTTGCCAATATTTAAAAAAATCCTTTCAAAAGTTTCGATTTTTATACCAAACATAAGTAGAAAGAGAAATCGACCCCGTTTAATATTTTATAGCACTCATATCAGCGCGCGAAAATATTTAATCTTTTTATTTAACCGCAAACACAAACATTCCCTTTTGTTTAGAAAAGGGTAGCGGATTGGCGGGACGTTTACACTGTGAATGAGAAGACAGATTAGCCAATCTATGAAGCAGTAGACTATGATCATGAGTATATTTTTTTCAACTTCTTCTTTCATTTCGATGTTTACTTCAACTATTCGTAGAATATTATACGGGTGAGTTTTAATTAACCGGCATTCTTGAAGTGTAAATCAATACAATTGATTGTAATTCATTCATTGCATTCTTAAAGTGTAATTCTGAATGGTAAATCAATACAAAGAGGTTTTCGAAAAAAAAAGATTTTTTTAACGAAAATTTCAAAAATTCTTTCTATTGATAAACAGTATAAAAAACGCTGAGTGCGCTACACTATCTAGTGGAAGGTTAAATATCGCGAATATAGTTGATTCACGATATTTTACCTACCGCTAGGTGGCATAGTGCGCTTAACGCTTGTCAAACTTTTAGTCAAAAGTTATATTGTTCAAATTTATATATTTTGTAAAAACATTTTTTTTTTGTCAAAAGTTGTTTATTTGTTATTTGCTAGTACTTATTCACCTAATTCAAGGATGCCGGTTAGCTAAACCTCAGCCTGTAGAAAATACGTTTCTACGTATATACATAACGGTCATATAATACATCTTGCTAGATGCCTCATAAGATCTGCAGATATAATAATATCTGGCGGCTGGAGCGAAGTAACGGCAATGAAGTCTTTATTTATTGTTTTTTATTGTATTTTGGGGATTAAAACGATCACCGTTTTTCAAAATAATATTTATTTCGTATGATCAATCGCACGAGACAATCGTATGTCCAATTATCGTGCTTTTCTACATCTAGTACGACTATTTCAATTACTTGCAACAATTAAAAATCAGAAACCATAAATTATCAATGAAATTACAATTTAAATGAAATAATAAAAATGTCACATGTAATGTAATGTAATGAAAATGTCCGGTTTATAAAATGCTCGTAAAGCAAGAGCTCGTACCCTCGGGCGGCTCCTTGGGAAATTCAGAGACTCCAAGTCATGTAATTAAATTTAATCAGTATTATTAGAAATAAGTATAAAAACGGCGACTGGCGAGAAGTATGGTACTGAAGGCAAACTTTTCTGTTTTTAGATTGATTAGTGTTTCATATTAAATACGATAGTTTGAGAATAACATTTTTATCGCAGTTAAGCCTAGCAATGTCACATATTCCAAGCTGGTAGTTTATTGATATTATGCGATGAATATTAAAGAGACTGTATTGAAAAATAAAAGTAATTTTAGTCCTATTACATAGATATTAATAGTTATAATAAATAACAATTAGAAATAGATATTAATAATTATTCCGAAATGACCCTAAGAGTAGAGCTAGGTATAGACGGCTATGCAATATCCTTCATACCTACCTTTTACATATAACAACATCATTTTTAATTTAAAATAGGAGATGGAAAAAGATTAGCATTGCATTGGTAATAAGAAGCATGAATAGTTGTTTCCTTAGTAATATAGTTGTTTGCGTAAACAGTTAACAAAATTTTATAATTCATTAATTCAGTTTATTCGCTTTGTTTCCTGGACGGACGCACCATGCCAAAAATGTTACCATTGAGCCATTTGTGCATGGGCCTAGCTTCGTTTTTCTTTGTTATTGTCTTGATTAAAAATTCAAAGCGTTAAGCGTTTCGCTCCGTATTTACGTTGAATATTTACGTGGTCATTATTGTAATGCCAGACCTGTGTAGAATTGTCATTTTTCCGTGGAATAATAATGTAGCTGTCATTTTTAAAACGAGTAAATTCGGAAACGTTCGGTCGACGATGTCACGTGGACAGGTCCTTCCTTATGTTAGGTAGATGGGGTGGTAGAATTATGCGTGTCTGATTCTGTACAGCAGTGTGAAAATAAATTTGGCATTTTAAATTTCAGATAATGAAAGAAAAATCAATCTATTTTTAATTTTTTCAAGATACGGGTCCTAAATATTATATAATTATAATAATAAATAACAAATTAATAACGGTAATATTTATGATAATTTTGTATTAAAAAATAATAACAGATGTTTGTACTGGTAATTATCGAGTTGTTAGAGTATTTTAATGACATAACAAACGCCCATAAAAAAACATAATACAACAACACATAGAACCCTGCCACTTGAGAGCAACAAGAGATATATTAATAATAATATCGCAAAGATTACAATGTTCCCGCCGCAGTCGTCGCATACTCGACCGTCGTACCGACACGTAAGTACTATTCGCACTATAAAAGTCGTCACTGACGAGCAAACCATTTCACAATATAATTAACTCTCCGAAGATAGAATAAAATGACATCACCCACCGACTACACCCAGTAGACCACCGCAGTGAACTGGACTGGTGGAATGGACTGGTGTACTGGTATTAGATCGTGTGCGTATATATAATACAGACTAAACTCAGAAAGCGAGCAGATCAGGGGCATTATTACCATACGCCAAGGGCGTGACAGATCGAATAAGTAAGATGCTAAACAGATTCGATATAAAAACGATCTTCAATCCGACCCAAAATATAGCTCGATTTTTGAGGCCTGTAAAGGATGTAATACCACTGTAAACCCCGGGTGTGTATAAAGTCGAATGCAGTTGCGGTTTAGCCTACGTTGGACAAACGAAACGGCCCATAACCACGCGACTGACAGAACACATCAAAGCTGTTAAAAACGTTCAGCGAGAAAAATCGGCGATCTGCGAACATATATTGGATAGCGGAAGTAACCACTGGATGCAGTTTCAAAATCCCATTGTGCTATCCAAGGAACAATTCTACTTTCCTCGCATGATCCGGGAAGCCACTGAAATAAGAAGAACCCCGAACTTCAATAGTGTGACGAACTACTCGTCACGGAAATCTACTACCATAATATATAATAATAAAACTTCGATATAGATCACCTTACACTTCACCATAATTTAATCGGCATAGAAACGAATGCCATAATCGCATCATGCGATACAATAGCGCACACCCCTAGTCGGATTCACGACAAATATTGCCAGTCGACTAAATTTAAATTGACTGGATCGGGCGTTTAATTCTATACCCGGCTTGGATTTTGACCGCGGAACGGAGCGGAGTGCTCGCGGCCGCTGGGGGTCAAACCCCCAGCGGTCCACATTTTCCTGCAAATCAGAGCCGAAGTGACACGTCTATAATTGTCTGAAGTTCAATAGTCTTACCGGCCAAATAACCGGATAGTATTCAGTGCGCCAATCCTGCATTCGAGCCGAAACGAACCCCAGCCTCCGTGGGACCTACCTTCCATACCAGGCGAGTTTTTAGGGTTCACGCTTCTGACTTCCCAAACTTTAAAACCCCCAAGAGTTCAGTTAATAAGTTTTTATACCTCATGTTAAATAATCCAATCAATTAAACCTAGTGCAAGAGCGCTCTCTATAGTTCGACTTAGGGCGTTTCTCTTCTGATATTCATTTGACATACCATTCAGCCTAGCCGAGCACGAGAGAATCTAAGGATTCGGCCAGTAGTTCCCGTGAAAGCCGTAATGCGATTCAGGGAATGCGCTCCCAATAGTCGGCGGCATCTAGGCCGACGCAACGCAGAAGCGAACGCGCCGGTGGTTGTTGAGGATTCTCACCTTTAAAAAGGCCCCTCGTATAAAGTGCTATAAAGCATATCGATAGAGGTGTTCCCAAAATCCATCCGAAATCCCCATATTAACCCTTAATCGCAGACCTACCGTGAGTTTACCAATCTACCTACCGTGAGTTTCCACATACGCCCTCGGCGATTCCTCCGCTCTGAAGGGCTTGTAAAGGCAGTAGAAGTCCTCCCGAATACATTTCATATATTTAAATCAAAATATTTTCCTAATAAAACCTGTAATTCATGCATAATAAATCTTGTATCATACTTTGAGTTTTTCTTAAAGGGTTAACCTCTCACTTACGGAGAGAATTCTGTTCATGGTTTACGATATAAATGGTGCAAGGTTAAACTAAGTAACATACGAAAGTAACTGCTCCGAATTAGCGTGAAGCTCGCCCGCTACACATCGGTGCGAAATCTGTCGCGCAGCGATCTGACAGGTCGGATCGCGCGCGACTTCACAGCGGTCGGATATCTACTTTATTTTCAGGTCCCGCGATAGGTCGCAGTAAGTACGTGTCATATTCCTATTTATTACTCCCTCCACTTCCTTTCTATAACTTCACCCCTTTCTCACAATAGAAGCAAGGCTGTCCTTCTCTTCCAGAAGCTCTCCTTTCCTCGCGCAGGATTCCTTGGGTTTACCACGACCCTTTCCACTGAGCAGCCGCGGTCCCAGATCCTATCGCGTATCCCCTTCTGCGGCGTTCAAGGTCAGGCAGCGACCACGCCTGCTTTTTCTTGTAGCGTCCCGAGTCCCCATTCACCCAGGATTTCCGTGGTGGCGCCCACACTCACACATTCACGAAACCATTACACCTTTTTTCCACGGCGATCCTAAATCCCACGAAAGACATTTTTTCCCATGACCTAACAACAGGCCATTTTTAATCGGGTAACGTTACAATAGAGACGACGGTTACAAACTCTCTTCTATCTGGAACCCTCTTCTTAAAATGTTCCCGTTGCCGAACGCCGAACGCAAGGACGTAAGACAGGATACAGTGAGTGTTGTGTGCAAGACGGATTTTCAAAGTTCGCGCGCTCCGAGCCCGGCCCCCACCACCGTTATAACCTACGCAGTGGCGGCAGCGGTATGCGGCCTACCAGCAAAACAACGGATTGACAGCTCTTTAGTCTACCAATATTCTAACAATATACCACTTTCCTAAATCGGTTCTAGCGTTTATAAATTATGGTGTAATAAAAAATCAGGGTTTCAACATTAATACATTCCGGTTTTTTCCGAATACAATTACGCAGTTTTATAATTTTCCAACATAAGCGGTTATTTAAAAATAGGTAATATTTTGTGGAGTGTAATAATTAAATATTTTGCATAATTTATTATGCTAAATTAATATTCAAAATATTTCTCTTCATTACTATTCCTTACTTACTTACTTACCGTATCTATTCCTGATGGCCACGAAGAGGAAGAATGAAAAAAATACTAAACTGTCAAATTATGAATGTCAACACGCACCGCGTACCACGGCGATTTATATTGAAGACGCTGCTTTCTCTTTATATGAGAGCATGAGAGGACAAAACGATTCTAAGAATACGACACACTTCTAAATCGGTTCAAGCGTTTAGATATTATGGTGGAATAAAGAAACGGAAAATATACATAGATTAATCCTGAACACATAACACTCCTTTTGGGCAGTCGTGTAACAAAAGAGAACCGGTATGCTATCGTGACTACGGGCAATACAGTCCAGTTACGCTATTAGGAGCATCTTCTGAATCTTATTTCTTTAACTACTCCGATAGATTTGGTCTACAACCAGTAGCGCAGTATGTCGCTGGGGACTTTATATATCTGACAATAAATATGAGTACACTTCAAACAATAATACTAAAAGTACTACTACAAACAATAATACTTCAAACACATTGCGATAATACTAAAAGTATCAATTCAGACGTTTCAGTTTCAGCCGAGGTGAGGTATTATGAAATCCACCTTATGTGATTCGCCGTTAAGACGTCTACTTTGCGAAGAAGGCTGGGGCTCAGTGAGTCGATAAGGGGATTTGGAAAACGTCATGAAAACTCGCCTGTACGGGAGCGAGAAGATACGCCCTAATAAAATGGCCTCTCACCACATTATATATAATGTGGTGAGAGGCCATATAGGATGAGGTGGTAAAAGAGATTCAATGTGTAACTTAAATACATTATTGATTGTTCTAAAAATAAAACGTTGAAATTTAGCACTTAGAGATTCTGGTAAAACTGGGCAAACCCTCAATAGAAATCAGTTAAAAAAAAGAATTAGAAAAAGAACAAACTTATTTTCGAAAGTAATGCTTAAAATGGTAATTTAGAAAGTCTGCCTAACTAGGCCGAAGCCCGTACCAAGGTCGACTCGACTAGGTTACTAGTAAGTTTTGTATTGTGCGCACACTTATCAAAGTATTATATCTGAGAAATAGAAAACATGAAATAAAATTAGTATAATAGCTCTAATGAATAAGCAGTATGTATCTCAAAAGTTATTTTAATGATATCTAATACTTCATAATCACGTTAAAAAAATTAATAAAGAAAATCAAAATATTACCAGAAAAAATATTATTAAAATAATAATAAGTAATAATAAAACATAATAAAATTTAAATTGCAATGATAATCCATAAATATAGAAAAATAGCCTAGAGCAGTGTTTCCCAATTAGTGGTACGCGAAGTTGCATCAAGGGGTACGCGTGGTAATCTGTTGACTAAAAAAAAGATATACTTAAAAACTAAACGTCGTCACAGACAACTCGAAAACGAGGAGACTGAAGCCGACCAAAAAGCAACTAGATTTTTCAAAGTTGTGAAAAGGTGAACGTGCACATTTACCTGTTTTTCACCGTTATTAGAACTGTATTTTGATGGTAATAACTGTATAAAAAAACTGATTTTATTTGTCATTCCTTCAAGAAGGGGTACGCGAGTTTTAGGTCTTTGTTTAAGTGGTACGCAGGAAAAACTAATTGGGAAACACTGGTCTAGAGGTAATAACAAAAAAAATAAAAAAAGCCAGTAATAAGATTTGCCAGTGCCAGAGCCAGTAATAACATTGTTATCCCATAACAATGTTTTTTTAGTATATAGAACAATAACCTTATCTGGTATGAGTTATAGTCCCGAAAGTTTTTTCTCATATATTCAGTATTTCTTTGTCTCAGTAACCAAAGCCTAAATCAAGAGTTCTAGAATTAGGAAAAATAGTTCTCTACGTGAAATGTAACATTTTAGATATTTAGCTACAATAATATTAAAATACATTTTTACCTATATATTTAATGTAGAAACCTCTCCTAAAATAAAATCTAATGTTAAATACAAAATTATTAAAAAAAAATATATCAAAATAAAACTTTTAAGTACTGAAACAAAAGTATTTTTTTGTAACGATTATCCCACTTTGTTTCGTAATACAGCGACTAATATTAGTTATTTTTTAACGGAATATAATGCCAATAATAGGAAAATGATTCTCAATATTCGTTCGTTTGTAATACGGCTCATGGATAATAAATTAACGAAGCTAACTATTTTGTCTATCAGACCAAAAACGTGTTTTTCTAAATATTCAATACAAGTCATCCATGATAAATGTTGTAGATGAGTGCATTTTACATGGCAAAGCGTTGATATTACCGACGAATGTTTACGGCTATTGATCCCCAAAGCATTCCTATACCCCGCCATAAAGCCATTGCTGCTTACAGGCAGTTAGCACACTTTGTCTACCCCCAACTTAGACCATTATCTAGGCCTAGCATATCACGTCGATATAATAACAGGGTTAACACAGCGAACACGCTAAGAAAGCCCGCTGTAATTTCTCAATCGATATATTTCCATCACGAAAGCAATTTCAGCGGAATTGATTACCGGTCATGCTAGAGCTTTTATTTTTAGCCATGCATATACATATATGTGTAAGCAATTCGCTCAACTTCCTATGTAATATAACGTACATAAGTGTTTATTGTGCAGAAATATACACAATGGCGTGATGTTCGTGCAACAACTTAATTTGAAACGCTACACTCTCAGGTAGTATTACACAGAAATTGCATCATTATCGTTAAATTCATATTAAGCACTTACTTAAATTAATGAAGTCTAAGTTTTATTAGTGCCGTAACGAAATTCCTATTTTTATTTTAAATAATCCCATGTATAATAAAATGCATGTAAATATGTCTTTTAATTTTATTTTGACATTGAGATATGCGTTCTTATAGGGAAAATTCATAAACCTTTAGAAAACGTACACTTATATACACTATTTTTTTTATTTTTTTTTATTCCTAAAACTTTTTCTGTAATATTCTTGTTAGAAACAGAAGTTTGAAAATTAAGTTTGCAATTAAGGATCTAAAATTATGATAATGAACGAAGCAAGAAAGCTTGTCTACATCAGAGATTACAAGTAACCCCGTCAACATTTAGGATCTTATATATTGTGGTATAGAAACAACACAAGCGAAAAACATAAAATCGATAGCCGTATTAAAACTTGTTTAGAAGGAAGCCTTCCTAGATGGAGATAATTAATAGAGGCATGTAATCTGTCCCTTTTGTTTTCTGTTCCTTAGTGATATTTGTTCTTTCCTACTTTTAAACGACTGCCCAACAAATAAGGAGTGTAATGTGTTCGGGGTTCATCTATAGATGTTTCCGTTTCTTACTATAACTTCTAAACGCTTAAACTGATGTAGAAGTATGTAGTATTGTTAGAACCGTTATATTATCCCGAGTATCATAGTACATTAACTGTCAAAATATCAAGTAAATAGGTGTCTAAATGTAAACAATTTCCAAATATTAATAAATTGCCATAAATATATCGCGTTTAGTGTCAAATGAAAGGTCTGATTGAGTACATTACGAATACATATATATATATATATATATATATATATATATATATATATATATATATATATATATATATATATATATATATATATATATATATATATATATATATATATATATATATATATATATATATATATATATATCTATACTATCTATAACACAAACCACAAATATTTCATAACAATACAGTAAAATCAATAATTATAAATACAGTAGTTCACTTTTTGTATCGGCAGTCATATTTTTTATTTCTTTAATATATTCATTGATATTCAACCTTACTCTGCTTTATTATGTAAACCAGACCTACGGTCTGAGGATGTTCATATTTGCAGCGTGCGTGATTTGATCTTAAAACTCTTTTTAAAAGCGTTGACCGAATTCGATTTCTGTTATGTATACAGTTTGTCAAAACTTCTTTTCTGCAAATAAAAACCTATTATAGTCTGACCAATGAATTGTGAGTGTAGGGAGAGATATTTTCAAATTAAATAGTGGAATAATGCAACATTTTCCGAAACTTTCAACACACGAATACGGTCGAATCAAGCAATGTCGAGAATGTTTATTTTGCTATGAGTACCTATAGATACACATGTGCATAGCAAAATAAACGATAATAATATGACAATTTTACTGTAGTAGATAGGCATTTCATTAATACGAATTGAAACTATACTAATCATTAAATTCAAAAGAATATTATTTCTATACATACATCATAAATGGAAAACGTCGGTTGCGTCACCCCAAGACTTTCCCGGCAAGCAACCCCCCCCCCCTCCACGCCAAACCTTCAACCCTCCTTCCCCCGCAAACCCCTTCCCTCCCCCCACCCGATAGTGTTTGTGTCAAGTGACTATGGTAGTAAAAGTAGAATATTTTAGTATTTTGTACTATTTCCGTGGTATTCAAATAATATTTTTCCAAAAATCATGTAGTATGTTAATAAATACGTGATATTTTTCTTGCGTCGCTTGTATACGAGATATTCTAACCAAAATTTTACAAAGTAATTTCGGTTCAACAAGGCATCTGTGTACGGTGAGTGCAATATTTCGAGATTGAATTATGACTAGCGCGCCCTCTACCGCGCGCCCTCTAGCGCGCGCGACCGATTTTAACTACAATCTAACAGTAGATAAAATATCGACTCTAGCAGTAGGTAAAATTTCGCACATAAACGATATTCACGATATTTTACTTACCTATAGATGGTGAAGCGCACTCACTCCGTGCTTTTCACTCTATTTAAACAAATATATAATTTTGAAATTGTAAAAAAATATATTTTAAAAAAAAATAGTTTTTTAAATATTTTTTTATTAAAAGCTGCTTATTTGATAATACTTTCACCCACTTTTTGAAAATACATCCATCCACAAGTATGCCGGTTAATTAAAACTCACCTTGTATATTTTACCATGTAATCAACCTATATACCTAAGTAAATTATATAATTCGCAAATTTTAAACGAGGGCAATGTAATTTTATTATTTTTGTACATATATTTTAATTATTCGTATATCAAAAACCTCACATAAATTCATTTATTACCTTAACTATTGCTAAGATGGTGCCGCGACCAGGACAAAAAATAATCACTGCAGAGTCTCTTTCTGGGAAATAAACAGGAAGCGATCGGCGAAGACGTTTGTATTTATTTATAAACAGTAGTATAATTTCAGAGACGAGGGAGAAATGCTAAGCGGCCCATCGCCGCTATTGAAATTCTTGAGCCGATGTGCAAAACGACAAGAGATAACTTTTAAGTGGCGCCATTAGCCGGGCGTGTCCAACGCCGGCGACGTTTTGAGCCTGTTATCTGACATTTGGACCCTCCGTGTCAATAAGTGAGCTTCGTATTCGCGTCGCGTTGTTTGTCTGATTGACCCCTCCCCCAGCCCCCCCCCCCTCCTTAAACCCGTTGCCCTTTCGAGAAAATTATGTCAAATGGAGGCAGTCGGCTTTGCGATGGTGACGTTTGCCGTTATAGCTTCTTCTGCTCACGTCTCTGTAGTATAAGAAAAGCACATTTCAAATGCTACATATCAGTACATACAATATTCTATGTGACAACAAACGACTTTTACGGTGTATTCCTTGTATATGGGTGTACCAAACCATAATATATATTATAAGAATATTACCTACTAAAATAAACAGGACTTACGCCCCTTCGAAGTACATACGACTAAGTAAAGTGAGAAATAGTTTTCCGTACCAGAGTAAGCTGCCTTTTTAGAATCCCATTTACAGTCAGGAGTCTTGCAGAAAATCATTTAAAAGAATAATTCAAATAATACTTGCGAATAACCGCTCTATTTCCTATAGAAAATATCGATAAAGTAAAATTTTCTGTGACAATTTGTAACAACAATTAAAACAGTTAGGTCGTTGATCCTTTTATTGATATTCTCTCATATTCACATTGACTTTATTCTACAAAAATCTTGCTTTATTATTATTATATATATATATATATATATATATATATATATATATATATATATATATATATATATATATATATATATATATATATATATATATATATATATATATATATATATATATATATATATATATATATATATATATATATATATATATGACTATAAATATTAGTCACCTATACATAATTCTAACTATATAAATCTAAGTGTAGTTTAAACCCCATTGATCTAGTAAGTTAAACTGAGTTTTTTAGCTTTTATTTTTTTTTAATTTTATTTAGATTTTATTGCGATAAAAGTATGACTAATTGTTAAAACCCAACAAGTAGATTTCATCAATGGAGCGAAATGTTGCAAAATCTGAATAACTATCAACTGTAATTCTGTAAACTTGAACATATTACAGAGGAGAGTTTATCACACTGGAAGCAACCAAGGTGAAACAACAACACATAGAACTGAGGTAGCAAAGAGGCGTATTACAGCTGGCAATAGTTTTCTTTAGTTGTGCTTAGAAAAACAAAACGCGTAGTATTCGTAAGCTCATATCTTGAAAACTCCAATACGTACCCTAATATTGTGGCGGAAAATGGAAGCAACCTTGTTTTGATGCCATATTTCTGGCTCATATTTCGGAGGCATTACCCCTCTGAGAATATTGCTATCTTTTAGCGGCCTCAATTTTCAGGTACCTGTGAGTGGTATATGAGAAAGAAGTGAAGGGGTTAAGTCTAAGGCGCCGAGCGTATCGCAAGGGACTGAATCGAAAGTAATCATGCATATAAAACAAAGTCAGCGTATAAATTTAACGAATTTAAATTTTGATTGAATATGTATTAACGAGGTTGAATAAATTATATATATATATATATATATATATATATATATATATATATATATATATATATATATATATATATATATATATATATATATATATATATATATATATATATATATATATATATATATATATATATATATATATATATATATATATATATATATATATATATATATATATATATATATATATATATATATATATATATATAATACACTACTGTGAAAAAGTCTTCGAACGGTTACCCACAAAATAAACGAGGTGTCGTATTTTTGAAAGTAACTAAGTGAGCCCATTCCATTTTTTTGTCGGGCTTGTTCATTCATCGGAGGAGTCATAAAACTTTATTAGACATTTCTTCAACTTACCCGGGTTGGGAAAAAATTAGAAGAGTGGACAATGGTTAAATTTTCACAAAATGCCGTTCTCGTCTTTACCTGAAAAGGGGGGTTGTATTCAATACTAATGTTATTTTTGAGTAGTTGCATATTGAGCACATCGCAAAACGGTTATTATGAAATAGTTTTTGATTCTCTCTGTGAATATTAAAAAAATATATAATTCGAAATACCGTCATTTAACCCTGCCACGGAAAAGTGTTTATATTGCTGTTGACCAGTAAACTCTTTTAATATATTTTATTAAAATGAATAAAATTAGTGCAATAGATCTACAAAAAAAAAATATTCATCATAAAGAAGGACATTCCGTCCGAAAAATCCAACATATCACATATGAAATGTCACATATCTTGACGACGGCTGAGCCGAAATATTGATATACATTTTATAAAAATCATTAATATTTAAGAAACACTAATCGCCTATTATTTTCCAGCATTCATTTTCGTCTTTCGCATTGTTGTGTTGCCGCTGTAGGAGACAGTAGGAAGCCAGTTTGATCAGGTTCCAATACCACAGCAGGAAACACTTAGCAAACACTGAAAGAAGAGAAGAAAAAGGCGTGGAGTCACTCCTGGTCGCCACAGACCAGATAAGTGCCCTTTCATTATTTTATCATTTCATTTATTTAGTAATAAACATAATTTCAATTTGAAAAAATAATAATTTACACATTTACAATTATATATATATATATATATATATATATATATATATATATATATATATATATATATATATATATATATATATATATATTATATATATATATATATATATATATATATATATATATATATATATATATATATATATATATATATATATATATATATATATATATAATTATATTTTTCACAAACCGCAAACGTAACAATATTTTGAAACAAATTTTTATCAAATATTATATTAACGTTTATACGCAGACAGTGTTGCTAGTTTGTATAACAAACACACGTATTATGAAAACCGAAATTTATATAATCGCTAACGACGAAATCGTTGTCCGATGATCTGCCAAAAATAAGAATCTGGTGAAATTGGATGGCAAAAAAGAAGAAACGTCAAAAAACAATATTTTCATAGTAAATTACAATATACAGAAATTTACAATAAACCAGAGAATCTAGAATTTTATTTTTAATTACTGGGTATTGAAAATGTAATATGATGATTTTATTTTAAATAATCCGGATATTTACACCTTATGAAGAAATGTAAACTCAAGGGCTACGAGGAATTGACACCTCATATACTGCCTGTCAGTGAGAACAGAATTGTGTAAAAAGGGACTTCAGTTCTGTTATATTAGGTACTTTCACGGATTTAAGGATTTAAGGATTCAATAAAGCAATATTATTACTGGATCAAAAACAAATATTATTACAGCATAAATGAGCATGTTCCTGTATGTACTTTTCAGATATTCTACATATATTTTCTGACAAACATTAGCTATTTTGTAGCAATGGAGATTTCATTTGAATTTATTTTTTTTCTAATTTTGCCGGATCTCATATTTTCAGAGAGTAGTCATATTTCAAATTTCACCGCTAGCGCAAAGCAACACGGTCAAGGGTCCGCGAGGCCTCGTTCTTTTGACAATCGCGGAGCGTTCGCAAGTCGCCCGGTGGCAAATTTGTTACAAATCATCCGTTGGGTGGGTGGCTCGTCTTAGTGAGTTCTGCTATCCCGAGTCATATTCGTCGCTTATTTAAGACGCAATATCGGTAAGCTTTATTCAAAATTTCTCAGAATTCCCATGATATTGTTCCCTTTTATAAATCGCCTCGTATTTCCCCGTCTTTTCAGCAATTCACGGCTGGAAGAATGCAAACCAACGGCAAGGCTAGAATCGAGGGCGCAAACACAAGGCGTTGCTAGAAGCCTTCGTATTCCCAAGCACCTCCGATCGTCCCTGTCACAGGACCTAAGGCGACAAAACAGTCCCGCAGCCAAGGATATAGTCTTAGAGAAGCGGACCTTCCATTTACTTTCATTTTTACATCTTTTCAAATTAATTTCGATGAAGCCATCTTCCGACATTTTCGACAAATTTATAATTTATTTACGATTATCAAAAGTGTAGTTATATTTACCGTTTTAAATTCGCTTTCCTTACATTCATTTCAATCTATATTCAAATGAATGTAAGTATTAGTCAAATATTGCAAGCTGAATTAGAACCACTTCCTCATATCCTATGAAGTTGAAATTTTACCCGTTATTTCAGTTTTTATGACAATGCGTTTTTATAGTGAGCATGACCTGATTCTACACCCAGGATCGGCCCCTCCACGGCCTCCACGGTCTCCTCTTCCACGGTCAAAAGCACAGACACACAACTTAGTATACGCCTTCAATTATGATAGCCCGTTCTAAGTTTCATCGCGAAAGGGCTGCTGCACCCAGGTAACGAGGGGACACCTCAACGGTCAACAGCACAAATACGAAATTCTGTATAGCATTCAATTATTATAGCCCGTTCCAAGTTCCACTATTACATGGCTGATCTTCCCAGGGTTGGCTGAGGAAACAGCATTTTAGTAAAAGCATCTGTTTAAAATGTGTTATTACTATTAACTTATTTTGATTATACCTAGCTATAATATATTATAGCTATAGATTATACCTAGTTATAATGATTATTTGATACGTAGCTATAATGTTCACGTAAAGAGAATTGAACGTATTCAACATTTGTTCTTGAAACATTTGAATTATATATATATATATATATATATATATATATATATATATATATATATATATATATATATATATATATATATATATATATATATATATATATATATATATATATATATATATATATATATATATATATATATATATATATATATATATATATATATATATATATATATATATATATATATATATATATATATATATATATATATATGTATATATATATATATATATATATATATATATATATATATATATATATATATATATATATATATATATATATATATATATATATATATATATATATATATATATATATATATATATATATATAAATTATTTTCAATAATATATAAAATTAGATTCATGAAAAGTTACTTATCTGGGGTCCTGGTGGACCAGAAACATTTAAACGATAGTTAATGTCCTCTTTAAATACTTAGGGCAGCGCACCTGTTTCCGCAATTGATAACCTATGATGTTCTTAGTTATTGCAGCCGAATTACTGTATGCCCTTGGATGTAATAAGTATAGGAGGATGGTTTCTGTAACAGAAATGGATGTTAGTAACTTATTTTAGAAGAAATTATATGATTGAGAATATTTCGACACTAGTCGTATTCATCTCTATGACATTTCTCTTTATTTTCTCTTTATTCAGAAATGTCATAGAGATGAATACGACTAGTGTCGAAATATTCTCAATCATATAATTTCTTCTAAAATAAGTTACTAACATCCATTTCTGTTACAGAAACCATCCTCCTATACTTATTACATCCAAGGGCATACAGTAATTCGGCTGCAATAACTAAGAACATCATAGGTTATCAATTGCGGAAACAGGTGCCGCTGCCCTAAGTATTTAAAGAGGACATTAACTATCGTTTAAATGTTTCTGGTCCACCAGGACCCCAGATAAGTAACTTTTCATGAATCTAATTTTATATATTATTGAAAATAATTTAAAAAAAAAAATTACACACTTAAAATATCAATATATATATATATATATATATATATATATATATATATATATATATATATATATATATATATATATATATATATATATATATATATATATATATATATATATATATATATATATATATATATATATATATATATATATATATATATATATATATATATATATATATATATTTATATATATATATATATATATATATATATATATATATATATATATATATATATATATATATATATATATATATATATATATATATATATATATATATATATATATATATATATATATATATATATATATATATATATATATATATATATATATATATATATATATATATATATATATATATATATATATATATATATATATATATATATTTATTTATTTATATATATATATATATATATATATATATATATATATATATATATATATATATATATATATATATATATATATATATATATATATATATATATATATATATATATATATATATATATATATATATATATATATATATATATATATATATATATATATATATATATATATATATATATATATATATATATATATATATAGTAGTAGTAGTAGTAGTAGATGGAGTGGGGGGCTTGTTTCCAGCCCTTGATGTCACCTAGATCTGTAAGGTCTTTTGTAACTACCCACTGTGTGGTTAGGTCAATTGTCAGCTAGTAGCCCGGTACTTCTTACCAGACTAAGTAGGTCACTGACCTTCAAGTTGGGCAGATCGCTGGGTTCGAGAAAGGCTCGTCCCAGTAAACTGTGTCTTTTGGCGGCGAGCCCTGGACAGCGGCCAACAATGTGTATGCTGTCTTCAGGTTCCTCGCCACATATTCGGCAATCCTTGCTCTCAGTCAAGCCAAGGTTGAATAGATGAGCTCTAAGGGTCGTGTGTCCGGTGAGGAGACCGATAGTGGTTCTAAGGTTCTTCTTGCTCATGTCAAGTAGGGCCTTGGTTTTCTTCTGTAGTGGTTGCTCCATCATGGCTTTTGCCTGGCGACATCCCTGACTCTGTTTCCAGGAAGCCCGATGTTCCTGCTCCAAGCAGTCCCTGATGATTTTCTTACCTGTAGCGAAGGGGACCCCTACAGCTGGCTCCACTGGGCAATCCAGTGTGCCCAGTTTTGCCAGTCTATCGGCCTCTTCGTTTCCGGGTATGCCTTGGTGACCCGGTATCCACATTAGGGTGATTTTGTTGGATTTTCCCAATTTGTTGAGCTCCTGCATGCAGTCCCAGACCACAGAAGATTCTGTGGTGGCATTAGCCAGAGCGTCCAGTGCTGCTCTGCTGTCAGAGCAGATGAGGATTTGTCTGTTTTTTACCTCAAGTCGACTTTGTAGTTTTATGCATTCCAATATGGCAAGTACCTCGGCTTGGAAAACCGTAGCGTATTGTCCAAGGGGGATGCTGATTCTGTGGTTGGTTTTGGGTCCGTACACGCCTGCCCCAAAACGTCCATTTGTTCCTGAGCCGTCGGTGAACCAGGCGTCTGCGTTGTGGCTTTGAAGCCACTGCGGATTTTTCCATTCTTCCCTGGTGGGGATTAGGATTTTATAGGATTTCTCTACCGAAATTTTTTTCCGTAGTCGATCCTGGGTCAGAGTGAATGGGCTTTTGTGGAGGAGGTTTAGCTCAGGATGATTGTGCCCTCCACGCTTCCACTCGCCCAAACACTTCAGTCTGTATGCTGTAAGTCTGGCGGAGTGGATGATGAGCTTGTCCAGAGGCGGGCAGCAGAGTGCCACCTCTAATCCCGCTGTTGGGGTGGTCTTCATGACGCCAGTTGCAGCCCTCAGGTAGTTACCTTGAAGGCTTTTAAGCATTTTTACTGTCTCAAGCTTTTTCACCCTGGACCACCAGACTATTGCAGCATAGGTTAGTCTAGGCAGCAGTACTGCCTTGTAGAGCCATAAGGCGACCCTGGGTTTGAACCCCCAGGTTTTTCCCATGACTCTTTTGCACGTCCACAACGAGGCATAGAAGGTTGTTCTCTTGCGCTCGAGGTGGTGCTTCCAATTGAGCTTTGGGTCTAGATAGACTCCAAGGTATTTAACTACTGTAGCGTATTCTATCTCCTTATCCCAGAGCTTGAGACACTCAACGGGTTCGGGTTTGTATTTTCTGGTGAAAATCATGGCCTTAGTCTTGCTTGGATTAGCGGATAGACCTCTGGCCTGGCACCAGTCTTGGGTGGTCTTAAGTGCTTTGTCCATGAGCTCCTTAAGTATTGATAGGAAGTTTCCTCTGACTACTATGGCCACGTCATCAGCGTAGCCGTAGACAGAGAGGCCTAGGTTTTGTAGATCTATTAGGAGTTCGTCTACAACGATGCTCCACAAGAGGGGGGAGATGACTCCACCCTGTGGACAGCCCTTAGTAGGGATTCCCGTGATGGAGGTGTCGCCTTGATAGACGGTCAGATTCCTATTTGATAGCATACTCAATGTCCAGTCAATAATGGTCTCTGGTATTCCTCGTCTGTGCATAGCGTTTTTTATAGTTGTATATGATGTGGTGTCAAATGCTCCTTCGATGTCCAGGAATACTCCCAGAGCGTAACCTTTCGCCGCTAACTGTGTCTCTATTGTGCTCACCAGGTGATGTAGGGCAGTGTCCGTAGATCTGCCCTCCCTATAGGCATACTGAGCATCAGCAAGCGGTTGAAGAGCTAGGTGGTTGTTTTTCAAGTAGCCGTCAACTAGTCTCTCCAGTGATTTCAGGAGAAAGGAGGTGAGGCTAATGGGTCTGTAGTCTTTGGCAAAGATGTGGCCGTTCCTGCCTGCCTTTGGAATGAACGTGACTCTTGCGCTGCTCCAGGCATGAGGGACGTGTCTGAGGGCTATGCTCGCTCTGAGTACCTTTGTTAGAGGGCCCAGCAGCTGGCTTAACCCTTTTTGTAGTAGGACTGGGTATATTCCATCCGGTCCAGGTGATTTGTAAGGGTCGAAGGTGCTCACGGCCCATTCTACTGCTTTTGGATTAACTATCTTGGCTGCAAGGGCCCACTCCCTGGGCTTGTGGAGCCTCTTGGAGTTCTCCCCTGCGGCAATTGGGTGTGAGGATTCCTGGAAGCCCGGAAAGTGTGTTTCCATTAGGAGCTTCAAGGTTTCCTTGGTGTCGCTTGTGTGTCCCCCCTCTGGTCGTTTAAGGCATCCCAGCTGGGGGCGGTTGTTAGAGCTGAGGATCTTGTTGAGCCTGGAGGCTTCGG
The DNA here is from genome assembly GCA_944548615.1 of Micropterix aruncella. Taxonomy (NCBI): domain Eukaryota; kingdom Metazoa; phylum Arthropoda; class Insecta; order Lepidoptera; family Micropterigidae; genus Micropterix; species Micropterix aruncella. The sequence goes on along the minus strand of OX155960.1, from coordinate 35,323,843 downwards.
AAGCTGTTTCCACGCTCTCACAAAAGTCCCTCCAGCTTCTTCGTTTGGCTTTAACAATGGCCTTGTTGTATTCGTTTCGGGCGTTTTTGTATTCCTCCCAAAGATGTTGCGAGTTAGTGTTGTGATTTCTCGCCCTATTGAAGCACCTTCTCAGCGTAAGCCTGAGCTTGGTCAGCTCTGGGTTCCACCATGGGACCTTTTTTGAGAGGTTTTTTTGTTTCAAAGGGCAATTCTGCTCGTAGGCGTCTATAACGGCATTAGACAGTGATAGTGCAGCTGTTTCTAGTTGCTCTTTGGTGTGGAATCGATTCGGAACCGTGGTGAGCTTGATAGCCAGGTCCCTATCGAATCCTTCCCAGTTGGTATTTCTAGGGTTGCGAGCCCACTGAATTTCCAATGAGTGCCGAAGCGTTAGATGGATCTGCCTATGGTCCGAGCCTGAGGGTTCATCTGAGACCCTCCAGTCTTGAACCAGGTCGGCCACTTCTTTTGTGCAGATCGTGATGTCCAGTACCTCCTGTCTTCTTGAGTCTATGAAGGTAGGTTCTGTTCCTCTGTTGAGGATGGTGAGTTCATTGCCTAGGATAAAGTCATGCAGGCTTACCCCCCTCGGGTTTATGTTGGAACTACCCCAGCACACGTGGTGGGAGTTCGCATCGCAACCCAGAAGGAGTTGGAGCCCGCGTTGTTTCGCATATGTCACTAGGTTGGTTATATCTTCTTGCGGTGGCAGGTCAGTGGAGTCATAAGGCATGTATGCTGACCCAATGAGTAGATCCACCGTTCTGTCTCCTGTCAAGTTGATTTTTGTTAAAACGACCGTTAGGTCATCGCCGCTGAGTTGTGGCAGAAAAGTGGCTGTGACGCCCTTAGTGACCACGCAGGTCCTGAGTTTCCGAGTCGGTTGGGCCTTATGAATGGTTCCGCAACCTCCTAATCCACTTATAGTATCCCTAACAATCCAAGGTTCTTGGATTAGTGCTATACTTGTCTGCGCCACAGCCATGCTCCTGGTTAATATCGCCGAGGCGCTTTTGCTGTGGTGCAAGTTGATCTGGATTATGGGGACTTTTAGGTGGTTCATTTTGCTGTACCTCCTTCCGTTCCCTCCACTGCGTCCGACTCCTTCCTAGGCTTATTATCGAGCAGCCTTACGGATGCCCGTGCTAGCCCACAGTAGGGTCGGAAGTTGCAGGCCCTGAGAGTGGCCAATGAGGAGTCGCTCACCTCACCAGACAGGCGAAGTGGACGCTCGAGGCATCCTTCTTCGTGCTCCCCCTGGCGACGGCCCACCCATCGGTCTTCAGACCTGGGTTTTGCTTGTCGAGGAGTAGAAGTACTTTCTCGACAGTGTACTTGGGCTCCTCCACGTGGACCACCACTCGATGGCGTTTGGGCAGCTCATCGACCGGCAGCACACACACGGATTCACCTTGGACGAGTAAGTCCGTGGAAAGGCTTCTGAGCCAGTTTCCCGTCTCCTCATCTGCGCACGAGAAGACGATTGCACCGTCCCTCTCCCAGCTGCCGGTAAAGGATGGTGTTTTAGTGCCAACAGGAATTTCCATGATGGCGTCCACAATCTTGTCCCGGATGGCTTCTATGTCGCCGGCTTCAAGTTTTATATATATATATATATATATATATATATATATATATATATATATATATATATATATATATATATATATATATATATATATATATATATATATATATATATATATATATATATATATATATATATATCCATTGCGAAAGAGTTTACTCAGAATATAATAAGGCGGTGTAGCGAAAGGCCGCGAGCGCCGCTGCGACAACTTGTCACCATTATTAAGTTATGGAAAGTCTACTGGCGAACACAAACCGACTCTCCTTTTCGGGCGACAAATTGAATTTCGGTGAAAAAAAAGACAAGCGCAATACAAATAGTATCTTGTATGTTCCCTAAAGCTAAAAGAGAGACGGTTGAGAGTGGGCGAGCGATCGAAAGGGTTGGCTCCACGTCGAATGCATTATCGTATGTAGCAAAAAAAGATTATTTAAGTTCATATAAAATTATCTATCATATAAAATTGTCGTTTTCCTTGGACTGCTGAAATAGGAGTGACGCAAAACCTTGTGTAAAAATAATTGGTATATATTTTTTTCAATAAAAAAAGGTTACATTTTCTTTGTTGCATTGTAATATGTGGATTTAGAACAGACATAGTTCTACATATAATAAGAACTTAACTAAACCGTGTCTGTAGGTATAAGGTATTTTGTAAAGAATACCTACGAGGCGACATCATTAAGCCAAAACACTGATTTTTATTATTCTTTCTATCTATTTGTCTGTTGCTACATATTTTTTGTGATCAGCGACTTCGAATTAGTAAAAAACGCAGCCAATTAATAAGCATACTCTAACACATGCACAACAGAGGGCGCTGAGAGCTTTTAACGATGCTACTAATTATATTATTCTAAATTAGTATTGTATATAGTGTTGGTACTAATTATATTATTCTAAACTATTTCGAGAAAATATATACAAGCCTGTTTTTCAAAGTATTAATTGAGCATTTTAGGGTTAAAAGAAATGGTATAAAAAGATAATGATGTAATAATATGTATGCTGAATTTGAGAGAAATCCAAGCAATACTGTAATCTTCTCATCTAGCAATGGGCTCAATTGCGTTTCTTCGTGAATTAAAATTGTAAATTATTTCGTTCGAAAAGACAAGGGAAATACGTTAGAGCGGAATATGAAATGAACGGGTGTCGTGTTTCCGCGTTAAAATTACCCACCGGAAACAAAAAACCTGAATCTAAGATCGCACGTAATGTTTTTAAACTTATTCGGATAGCTATAAGTTCGACAGGTAGTGTTGGTGCGGGATAATCGATGATCGTCCATTTCATATTTCGCTCTAACGCATTGCTCTGTCCTGTTCGCATGAACTAATTTTCAATTTTAGTTTACAATGAAATGCAATCTCGCCCAATATATTGTTAAACAAACGTTATAGAAAAATAAACAAATAAACCACGTAAATTCAAAGGAAATAGTAAAATCGAATTATGCCGCAATTATTACTAATAATATATAATATTCCCTATTGTACTCGGTTAATTTTATAAAATAAAAATTCTGTCTTTTTGGTACGATAAATAAAATCTAATATAGTACGATTCTTGTTGAAATTTAATTTTACCCTCACTACATGCTAGATGGATGTGCTGACGAGAAACACGCCATTCTTGGAACACACGTGCAACGCGTGTATCCAATGTGGCGAAAAAGAACATTTTGATTTTGCCAGAACGGTGTCGCAGTTTGCGAGGCACGCCTCTCAATTTAGGTGGGAAAATATATTTTCAGAGAGGCTAAATTGCTACGGGGAGAATGTCCCCTAGTTGACGGTGTGTACCGCAGCATTCGGCTCTTCTTTGGTCTGCAGAACACTTTCGATCAGAATAAATTCGATTAACCAGGGTTTGTCTTTCGGAACAAAATAACGCACTCGCTTTATGTAGCACGAGGGTCACACAGAAAGTCTCGGAATAAATAAGAAAAAAATAAAATAAATAGCCAAAAATCAATCTATAGTGTATGCTTTTTTAAAATGTTCTCCGTGAGCATTAAAATATTTTTTATACGTAAAAACTAATTTTCATAACATTTATTCCACTCCTCCGTAGCACAGTACCAGACAGTAGCTTCTCTTAAAACAAAATTGTAATCAAAGCGAATACGTCACGATTCGTAAGGGTTCGAATATGGCTGCCAGATGTTCCGCTACTCGTCCCACGCAGATATACAACGTTCGAAAAGGTCGCCAGCCATTGCGCGTAATGCGTTTGTCCCGACGTATTCCTCTGCCCATATTCATCGCACTCTCTTCCCGCAATGCCCTGTAGCTCGAGAGTAAAGCTACTGGTTGGTATACTGTATCCGTAGTGACCTCGGAAACGTGGCTTTCGTATTCTTCGACAGCCTCTTATGACACAAGAAGAAATCACAATGTGCAAAGTTGAGACTGTAAAGAGGATGGCTGATGAGTATGACGTTTTTCGTCTCCAACATATCGTTAATCGTTGTGGCTGTGTGCGAGACAGCTGATATTGTCGCGGTGCAAGCGGATACATCGTTTATGGTTGGATTGAGGAGTTCATCAATAACTTCCGGAAATCGAATAGTTTTACACCAATCAACATTCAGGGTATGATAATTTTCCCATATAGTAGCCACACAGTAACCAGTCCAGTTTTCCTAAAATAATACAAAATTTTAACAACTAAAACCGACTCTATTTTCTTAAATAAATGCAGCAGCCATGTCATGGTGATACTTAGAACGGGCTATCCTAATTTAATGCGCATACAAAATTTCGTATCTGTGCTTTTGACCGTTGAGGAGTTCCCTCGTTGGAAGCCAACTCTGGTTGCCGTAGTCCTGTCTTGATAAAACTTAGAACGGGCTGTCGTAATTGAATGCATATACAAAATTTCGTGTCTTTGCGGCTGACCGTTGAGGAGTCTCCTCGTCGGGAGCCAACCCTGGGTGTAGCAGCCATGTTTTGGTCAAACTTAAAACGAGCTCTCATAACTCAATGCGTATAGGACTTAAAATATGTAACCCCGCACCAGGCGGCATCTAGTAGAGAGTTTGAGACTACGGTGGCAGAAGAGGTGGCTCATTTTGATAAACACTGATCTAGCTTGTTCGATGCGACATCTGGCTTCCATTATGGCCAATAGTAACATTAAAAGCAAGCGAAAAATTAATCAATATCATACATACATCAAACGTAGAAATTACGATATCAATAAATCTCATAAAAATCGTGTCTTCCTGGCACAAATTCGATAATTGAGTTATTTTATTTCCAAGATCTTTACAAAATTCTAAGTAAGGCACTAGAACAGCATACTTTCTAGTTTTATTCGTGTATTAAATTACAGGAAAAAAGGGAAAAAATATGGCATTTTATTGATTAGGAAAATAGTTTCACTTCGAAGTTTTGCTACCTTATTTTCTTGAAAAGTTACACACAGTTCATTAATGTAAATAAACAGTATCTTTATTTGAGTTATTATCATATATTTTCAGTAAACAAAACCCAGACCCCTAAAGGTCGTATATTATGGCGACATAATAAGGGCGGATGCCAATCAAACGTGACCGGATAAACCCATTCGCTCAAATCAGCCCTTTAACTGGCAGGTAGACACAACCCAAGCATCCGTCAAATGAATGTTAGGCGGCTTTAATTCAATATAAACCTTCAAACCTAAATATCGATTAATGATATCGAAAAATAGCCGGGATAACACACTCGCTATTCCGATACATCATTCTTCTGTTTACAAGCACTCTTTTTACAGTCTATTCTGCTCGTTTATGGAATCAGCTCCCTCACTCTATCAGGCATGCACCTTCGTTGCATACTTTCAAAAAGTTGTTGAAGAAACATTTATTTTTACACAGCCACAAACCAAATACCTCACCTTGTCCTCTCCTTTATCCTTCCCTGGGCAACCTTAGCCTAAGTTACTGACATATATTTGTAGAAGTTTATTTTAAATTTAACTTTACTACTTCTTCGTGTATGTACTTTTGTCAAATGGTTGACTGTAAGATATCGCTATAGCGATAAGTCCGCCATTTGTGCATAAAATGTCTTTTTTATAAAACCAGTGTAATATTCATTAAAAATGTTTTTATAGCACAATAAAGTTATTCTATTCTATTTTATTCTACTCTATTTTATTCTATTCTATTGTATTCTATTCTATAAAAATAATCAATGAGATATAAGATTCCCACGAATTTGTAGTATTATTACTTTAAATTACAATTAGTTTTGGAGAGGGATTTTTTTTGGTTCGGTAGAAGGGAATACTTTTTGCGTATTATAAAAATGTCTGACACATTTATTGAAAAGAACAGCAAGTCCATTAAATGCTCTGCAGACTGAGAACCAGCAGTCTACCAAATTAACGTCTGAAGACTTCAATTATTAATGAAAAATGTATTTCTATTTCAATATTCTGTTTGTCTATTTAATCGAATTTTATAATATATTTATTGTCGATTATATAATAGAATTGCATTTTATTTACTATATTATCTTTTAACATATTTTTTTTGAGGACCACATTTTAGGGCAATTTAGTGTTAAATCAAATCAAATCAAATCAAAATGTTCAAATCAAAATGTTCTTTAGTTATAGACACAATTAAATATTATTTTTAATTTATGTTCTTATGATGCGTCCAAGCCTTACTCCCAAGCCGTTTTGTCATTTACATAATCAGATATTGTATAGTATGCTTTTTTATACAATTTTGGTTTGATGGTAGCTTTAAACTTATTTACAGATAGTTCTCTAATAGTATGAGGAAGTTTGTTATAGAAGCGTATACATTGTCCCAAAAAAGAATTGCTTATTTTGTGGAGACGAGTAGCACGTACAACAAGGTTATGCTTATGTCTAGTATTAAAATTATGAGTGTCGTTTTTTATTTTAAACTTGTCAATATTCTTGTGGATATACAACAGATTTTCGTATATATATTGTGATGCAACAGTAAGAATATTTATCTCTTTAAATTTTTCTCTAAGTGAAACTCGAGGACCAAGTTTATATATAGCTTACAGCACGTTTCTGTTGTATAAAATATAGTTTTATTTCGCAAGTTGAAGGAAAACAAATCCGAAAAGTATTACTTTTTAGACATATTAACAAAAATAGTAATTAGACCTATTATCTACAATTTTTTATAGTAAATTTCAATTATTATATATAAAGTAAAATTTCAGTTTGTTTTTGAATTAAAATGTAAAACTGGTGTGAGGGACCACCCCTCACAAGACTCCAGGTTGTTCGGTGTGAGGTGGTGGTGTCAACTTACGAGTTATCTCCGTAATGAAATGCGGTCTTGAATGAAGTAGAAGGACTTTATTGATCGAAGGATTGAATATTGCCAGTTATAACGCTTGCCGAATTAACGAGTGCCCGGATTACTTTATCGAGACGCGAGAGTTGCGCGGCGGAGGTTATGTAGGAATAGTGGTGAGGATCCCTTCACAGTCGCGAGGACTGGGAAAGGTAAGGAAAGGAAACCAAGGAGCCGGATCCGTTGAGCGACCTCGTAAGAGGGGTACCGGATATGCCGTCGCAACATTGGGGGAAGGTGATCACTCGGGGAATGATAATTTGGTTGCTTTTTTGCCGGTTTATATATGCCGTGAAATGATGCAATCCGAAAATATTCCGAGTAAAAGTATTGTTTCATCGTGCTGATTCATAGCTACACGAGTCAAAATAATAGCTGAATTGTGTCTGTGGCTTTCTTTGGAAGTCAATGCATTTGTTGATCGCATGTAAGGTCCGTTACACTGGAATTATTAGGCTATCTACGGTTTGTCAGATTTAAAGCTAGAATGAAATATAAATGCTTAAAGTTAAAAATGTTGATGCCCTTGAATGTACATCTCTTAGTCAGGAGTAGATATCGTGATTATTTTTAATAAATTCACAAACTTCCAGTATAAACTGAGAATAGGAAAGTACTAGGCTTCGGAACGTCTTCTATATTATCACGTGGTGCATTAACGATGAGTATTGTAGCATGAGATGACACCCTTTTGGCGGGCAATAAAATCGTCTACCAGCTTTTGGCGGGAACGGCACTGCGATTGACGCCTAGCACCGACGGCAATGCCGGCGTCGGCGTGCACTTTACGACATCCCCGATTTCCGTTTCCCCTTAGCACGCCATTTTCCTCAGCCGTTTGGCCGTTTAATTTTTCCCGCCATTACACAATAGTGAGCGCGATCACTAGGCTGGAGGCTCGTCGCTTATTAGCTGCCGTTGTCGTCAATTAAACGTTCTTGATGCGTCTCTAAAGGCGGAGTGAAAACTTGTAAAAAAACGGATCATAGTGTGAGATTGATCCGCACTCTGACGGTTCCGTACCATATTAGGAAATAATTTTCTTGCTATGTAACATTTTCGCAGATACTGACTAGAAAAAGATCATAAGCAGCATTTGACATAGATTTTTAACCAAGCCAAATGCATACATATCATTTTATTCCCCCAAGGATATAGCCAAGAGGCAACGTTAAAAAAGAGCAAAAGTTTTGTAAAAGCTGATATTTTCAGATCGGACAGTATTTTAACCATAAAATGCTGGGGTAGAATCAGCAGTCCAGATTCCGGGACACCTGGTGCTGGCGTACTAGGAAAGGTGTATTTTAATTAGTACCACAAAGTGTTTTGGAAAAGCTGAAAATTCAGCAGTAGACAGTGAATGCAATACAGAAATCGAAACAAACGGTCAGACTGCTTAACAATAGAATGCTTGGCGTTAGCATTACTCCACACATGTTACTAAAATGAAGTCCTTTATATTGCGCGACACATTAGACCAATGCGTTATAGTTACCAACAAATACGTACCGGCGTATTTGCAGAGACTTTATTTTTGTGACATGTATGGAGCAATACTGACGCCACGCATTCTATTGTTAAAAGCAGTCTGACCGATTGTTTCGATTTGCCACCATTTGTTTCCAGTTCTTTATTGCATCCACTGTCTACTGATAAATTTTCAGCTGAGAGAGAGAGAGAGAGAGAGAGAGAGAGAGAGAGAGAGAGAGAGAGAGAATATACATGAAGTAGGGTATATATTCTAATAATAGACAATCGTCCGTTGTTAAAAGTATTCAACTGGCATGTTTTCGTGTTTATGTCATGGAGCAGTGGAGGGGGCAGTTAGAGGTTAATTGAAACATAGTATTTTTGGTATTAAAAGTTTTTTTAATTATTTTATGGCAATATTAATACAATGTACCCAATTTGGTTTCCATTGGCTTTGAACAAGCTCTTGGTAGAGTTCGTTGATTTAATTTAATTCCTTTAAGTACTTAATTACATTTTAAGATTTCTGAATATTCTTAAATATAACCCTAATTAGCTTTCTCGTTGTGTAATCTAATTTGTGTCGCTTTATCCATTATGGATGAAATTAAATAAAATAAATAGATGAATTATTCCTTCATTTAATGTTGACTTTGATTTTGATTTTCATTAATGTTGGATGGACTCAATATCATGGCACTGTTCGTTCTGTAAAACGATTAGGAGGTACCTACATACATAAATAAGGTGGGTAGTTGGGTCGTATGCGGAAATGTGTAGGTCACCTGCGTGTTACCTCCCCGGAACTGCCAATCTGTCCCTGACCGCACCTTTTCAAATCACTGTCGATAACAACAGGCAGGTACTGAAATTGCCCCATATTGAACCTGTTATGGTGGCAATTTTAGAGTCTGATAAAAAACAGGAATATTTTTATATATTATATTATATGGAGAGGTATAACACCAGCTGCTTTTTAACCGACTTCAAAAAAAGGAGAAGGTTATCAATTCGGTTGTATACATTTTAAATATTTGTTACCTCAGAACTCCACCATTAATAAACCGATTGGAATAATCCTTTTTTTAGTAAAAAGGATATACTTGCAGATTGGTCCAATTTTCAATAAAATCCTGTTCTGATGATGGGGTCCATGAGGAATCGAGGGAACTAAAATATTATCATATGAAGTTGAAAATTTACAGTTTGATTCAGTTCCGATGATAATGCATTTTTTATTGTAAGCATGACCTGATTCTACACCCAGGGTTGGCTCCCGACGAGGGGACATCTCAACGGTCAACAGCGCAGACACGAAATTTTGTATATACATTCAATTGCAACAGCCCCTTTCTAAGTTTCACCAAGATAGGACTGAGGCACCCAGGGTTGGCTTCCAACGAGAGAACTCCTCAACGGTCAACAGCACAGACACAAAATTTTGTATACGCATTCAATTATGATAGCCCGTTTTAATTTTCACCATGACATGATTGCTGCACTTATAAACATTTATGGAGTCGTTTTTTTTGTCTGTTTTGTCTGTTGTGATATAATGTTGGGTTTGATTTTTAATGAAGACTAAAACTGGAGTTTACTATAAGCTTACACCTTTCAATAGGGTATCAGAATAGGGCATCACTGCGTGTATGTCCTCTATTGTCATTCATACTCGTCGATCTTGAACCCTTCTCACATAGTCTCATACTCAGTACCCATTGGTTCCATTGTAGGTCACGCTGGATCACGCTATTCCCAGTACGATTGATTGCTCTTTGTAAAAGATTAAAATTAATCTAGGCTCACTGTTGAGTAAGATTCGTGGTCTTCGATCCGTAAGCAAATACAGACAAAATACATTGCTCAAACAGGTTTTAGGTTTTAAGTTCTACGCGTATTATATTTTATTTGTTGCTAAACGCTGAACATGCTTGGAAAATTCGCCTCTCGATCTCAGTCGTTTGAATTTTGCTACCCACAATGATTTTGTGCCCTAGATGAATATAGTAGCTTACGGATTCGATAGGTAATATATGGTACTTATCTACCTAGAAAGTTAGTAATGATATTCGTTTTAGAGATGCTCATCTTTAATATACCTATCCAGTAATACTCTTATAGTTCTTCGATCATGGACATCATGCCTTCGCGAATATGAGGTTTGACAACCTCTCTGAGTTAATATGATGTTACGTGAATCTTTTTATTCCAGTTTAATAGTCTGAAAATATGTTGTAGGACCGCAATAGTTAGCTTTGGAGATATTGCATTGCCATGTCTCACTTCTTTAGCTAGTGAAAATTTATCGGTCTTTTCAAGCTGAATAACGTATGTTGTGGAGCTCCCTTGTTAATGCTTAATAAAACGAGCGTAACTCCCGTCAACCCGACCACTTGCTACCGCTTCTTCCATCGTCTAAGCTTCTACGGAGTCAAATATATCATGTCATGTTTTTACCAGAGTATTAGGAATCTTTATATATTTGTATATAATAATATTCTTTACCAGGATATTATTTTCACCAGAGGCACGACAGGATTTTATCTCGTTCAGGGCTAATTTGCTTTCTTATCTTCTTGTTTTGCCGTTTCGACTACTGCTCGACTAAAGAACGCTATTGTGGATTTCACGTCAACAGAGAAAACGGTATACAACATCTAAAGCAACTCAGTGAATTGTCAATATATTTCACCCTCCTGAATACTAAATCCACCTCATCTTCCATTAAAGTATATCCCTCCTCTCAGCAATAAGATTCATCTTGGGGTGAATTTTACATAATTTAAATAATATTCAAAGATGGGCGGTCGACAAAACTTATTTCCTTTGAGCCACCTACCCGCCATTTCTTCGCGCTTCTGTTGGCCGTGTCTGGCCCTTTCAGTCATTATTAACAAAGCTCACTGACATAAATCTCTTGGGATGCACGAGTCCCAATTGAGAAATGAATCACCTAATTAGAAATGAAATTACAAACTTTAATCTAATTAGTATTTTACACTTTACACGAGTGTGCGTGTGTGTGAGAGGGTGTGTGTATGTGTGTGTGGGTATGTGTTTGAGGGCGTATGTTAGTGTGTGTGTGTGTGTGTGTGTATGTGTGTGTGTGTGTGTGTGTGTGTGTGTTTGAGTGTGTGTGTGTGTGTGTGTGTGTGTGTGAGAGAGAGAGAGAGAGAGAGAGAGAGAGAGAAAGAGAGAGAGAGAGAGAGAGAGAGAGAGAGCGCGTGTGAGTTAGGTAGGCAAAACAATTTGACAGGAATATCGGTTTCTCTGATTTGTTGCGTTTCGAAAAGCTGCTCTCGTGTGTTGATAGAGATTAACAATGTAGCAGAGTTCAAGTTTCTAGCAAAGTTGTGGTTGTTGTCAGAAAAGACACCTGCCTGTTGACAGAAAAGTGAAATTTCATGCTTCTTTAGGAAATAGTTATTTTTGAGTTGATATTGCTTTGGTGGGTTTCCTAGTTGAGTCTGTTTGGAAATATATAGCAATAATATTAAAAATATGTAGAAATATAATATGTAGCATTAAAATTAATAATAATAATAATAATTATTATTATAAGGATAATAATAATAAAGTAATAATAATAATTATAAAATGCTTCATTATTAAGAAAAGGCGAGCTTATTGCCTGCAGGCAATATTTTAGAGCTAACCTATACTATTGTATGAACATTATTTGCGAGTAGACTACATAACTTAACCTATATAAAGAGTATGACAAATAAAATAAACGAGGATAGAAAGAAATATATACTTAACTCTTTGTGGGCAAAGGATGTGCCACACCAGAATAATCTAACACCTATAAGGATGCTAAAGTTTAAAAAAGGAGGGGAATGGGAGGGGAAAGGGAATTTTTCTGGAATATTTCAAATGCCCCCTGAGTCTATTTTTAAAACTTGTTATGCTTGGCGCGGTTCTCACATTTTTCGGCTATGTATTCCAAAGACGCGCTCCATGCACGATGAAAGAGAATTAGAAGAGTTAGTCCTGTGACTAGGGATTGAGAGAAACAGGTTGTCTTTTGATCTCAGAGGGCGTCCATGAGTCAATAGTGCAGTAAATCTGCCGGTAAGATAATTGGGAGCGACGCCATCCAAGATCTTGGAAATCATACAAAGAACTCGCATCACGTCTCTTTTCTCCCGGGTCTACAGCCAGTGAAGCTTTTCTCTGTACTTTGTGATGTGGTCAAATTTTCTGAGGCCATGGATATAACGAATGCAAACATTTTGGAGACGCTCAACTTTGGTGGATAACTTTGGTGGTGAGGTCGAGAAATGCAACATTTCCATAATCTAGAAGGGGGAGGAGAGCAAACTGACTAATCGCAATCTTTGTCTCCTCCGAAAGTATATTTTTCAGCCTATTCAGCGAATGGAATCGGCCGAAGAGTTTGCGTCGCAATTTCCGAATGAGAGATTGTCGTCCATAGGGACACCGAGGTTTTTAACCTCGAAACTAGAAGGGACCTCATCCGCACCGATGCAGATTTTTAGGACTTCATTTATATTAATCCTCGAGGTAAAGTAACTGCTACCGATGATAATCGCTTGAGTTTTGGAAGGATTTAGGAGCATAATAATGAGCATTTAAGGCGACGACTATTGTCAACGGCTTTGGGCGATTGGGCGGAGCCAACGCGTGATAAGAGAACTGGAAATGCCGCGCGCGCCGAGAGCGGCTTGTAGAGTGACCATACGTACGAAAATAGTGTACCTTCAAGATTCAAAGGTATTAAATAAATAAAAGTACGTATTGTGAAATAATAATCGGATTTGTATTGTAATCATTTTATTATTGTTAGAAAATTTGGTAAACAAGAATTACGTAATTACGTAAACAAAAACGCCCGCAATTAGCAAAAAAACATATCATAAAGGTAATAAAAAACATAGGATAATGAACTAGTCGATCCTAGGCATACGAGGAATATGATCATTAGAGACCACTCTTATATAGTTAGTGCTATACAGGGGCGCAAATAGAAAAGGGATGAGGAAAAAAAAACAAGAAACGAAAAATGACGATTTTGAATGAAGTCAATAAAGACGAAGACACGCTTCGTAATCAAAGTCCTGGTATAGTTGCTGAATCGGCAAAAGGTGTTGTGGCGCTGCGTCTCTGGTCATCATTTTGGGACTGAGGCCTTGTGAGGTGGATATTCATCCCCAGTCGAGAGGGTCCTGTCCGGCTCCCAGCCATTTATGCACCTGGAACAGAATTGACAGTTGAAGAGAAAGTGACGAAAGACAATTTATATATTTAGAAATATAGAGTAGAGCTGTATACGAGCTGTATAAGAACGATTTAATTTGGTACCTGATAGCTGGAAGGTGCGGTAGAATTGACGGGTAGCCTCTCTTGTACTCAACCTGGCGAGATTGAAGCTCGTTTTGGCTGCAGCCCTCTCGAATAGATGATACCGCAGCTCATCAAGGCTCTGGATGTCGTATTCGGGGTTGCCACTGTACAGAGAAACTACCAAATCTGGTCCCCTGCTGCTGCTATCTCATCAGGTGTAGAGGTGGTGTCAAGAGAAATAGCAGCTTTCTTTCCGAGGTCCGAGTGTTTTTGGAGTATGAAAAACATTTTTATCTTCCCTTGTCCGAAGAAGCAAGATGCCGAGTCACACCCACTGAAGGTGTGGATGAAAAGAAAAATCTCCGGTTTTGATGTTACGTTGAAGAGGTGATTCTGGAATAGATCACATCTGCAGCATTGTGTATTACACGTTTCTTGAAATAAAACGTCACGATGGCGTGAGATCCCAGTGAGGATTATAAACAAGTCGATGTCCTCGCCAGCGTCTAACACTATATCATAGGAAGAGACAAAAGTGACTGCTGTAGTGATTATGAGCCTGTCAGCATCTTCCTTAACATGCAGTACCCGAATGTTATGCTTTTCCATTCTCGTTTTCAGCAGGTCGGTGAAACGAATTTTACTTTGTCGTTTGATAAGAAATTCTCTTGTGAAACCTGAGCCTTAGTATTTTTATCAAATATTATTTCCGGAGATTTCAGAGCTCTTCGTGCCTTTTTGTGTAGGATCTGTTGGGTATCCATCGAAAAGTACTGCCACGATTGAACCGTAATAAGCAGTGGTGCACTGGGTGTATTTGTCAGCTATTGAAGCAAATGATGAGCTTCGACACACGTGTGTGGTGTGTGTGCGTGTGTGTGTTTGTGCATGTGTTGGTGTGTGTGTGTGTGTGTGTGTGTGTGCGGTGTTCGTGTGGGTTTTTCGATTGGTAACTGAATTTAAAACTCATAAAAAATCAGTACTTTTTCAGCAGCTATACTAGGACTTTGATCATGAAGTGTGTCTTCGTCTTTATTGACTTCATTCAAAATCGTCATTCTTCGTTTTTTGTCTGTCTTTTTTTCTTTTCTTTTTCCTCTTCCTTTTTCCTTTTGCGCCCCTCTATAGCACTAACTATATAAGATGGGTCTCTAATTATCATATTCCTCGTATGTCTAGGATCTACCAGTTCAGGAAGCATGCAATCTGTGTAAAACTTAATCAACTTATTTTTTCATTTTAGTTTCCCAAAAGGTGCAATCATTGTAAATTAATTATATTTTTACAGGAAACTTATCCCCAGACCAAATACCAAGCACACACTTAGATCTTCTTGTTACATGCAATTGCCTCTGTATTTGATACCACCAACTATGTTCTTTCTTTATTATATAATTACCGTTCTGTATTTTTTTGTAGAACGATATCTTTTTTTCATGAATAGCTTTTTCTAATCCTAGTTTGTAAGCTGTGATTGGACATTTTATTTCAACAATTGTATTTTCATCAATGATACCGTCTGGTGACGCACCAAGAAATGGTACTTCCTCATCAAGAAAAAATCCACTCGGGTCTATTTTCACATTCTCTTGTTTTGACAACTGTTTTTTTGCAATATTTTCATTGTCCGAAATTATCGAAATTTAACCGAAATTCCGAATTTCAAATGTCAAAATGTCAAGTGCGAAATTCGAACTTGAATGTTAAATTCGTAATTCGAAGTAGAATGTCAAGTTCGAAATTCGAAGTAAAATGTCAAGTTCGAAATTCGAAGTAGAATTTGAAGTTCGAAATTCGTAGTAGAATGTCAAGTTCGAAATTCGAAGTAAAATGTCAAGTTCGAAATTCGAAGTAGAATTTCAAGTTTGAAATTCGTAGTAGAATGTCAAGTTCGAAATTCAAAGCACAATTTCAAGTTTGAAATTCGAAGTACAATCTCAAATTCGAAATTCGAAGTAGCATTTCAAGTTTAAAAACTGACAAATTAAAAAAAATACTGTCTTTACCTACAGCGTTACAAAGTCAGTCAGTGAGCCAGGGATGCGCGTAACTATGTTATAAGTAGGTTTATTATTATTACTACAAAATTTTTGGCTAAAAACCACAATTATCTTTTTGCAACAAAAACAACCCCCTCCAACCAAAGTATAATTTACGTCATACTACGAAAACCCGAATTAAATTTTGTCGCTTTATGAATGAATTTAGTAAACCGATGGTTCAACTTATATTTGTACTTTTACTTGCAGGTTTCATATATAAATCGGCCCTAAATCGATTTTCAAATTCAATATTCAAGTTTGATATTTGATTTCAAAATAATATTCTGATTCCGACAGTTCTGATAAAACTTTAAAGTTCTGATAAAACATAATTATTGTTCGAATTACACTAATATCAAAATATTAAATTAGGTATGCATTTACCTGTGAGCATTACCTTTTGATGTAGTTTTGTTTACCTACACTGTTTACTCACCTCGTCTGTGAATTTACATCTTCAGAATTAGTGTTGTTTCGTATTCGCCTAAAATAAAAACAGTAATCACGTCAGTTTATAAAATAAAAGAAGTAATTTATTTTATGTGTTGATTAGTTAAATAAAATTGTTGCACGAATCCTATTCGTGTGGTCACCCCAATTTGACGTCAGGCAAAGAGCATCAGAGTAGACAAATGATAATAATATACACGTAATAATACACTAATACACGTTACTTACCTTAATAATCTATTTTTCTCTAATATACTGCGATTAAGTTTTAAAATTTTTGAGTTTCTGGCCATTTTGTTTTTAATTAACGTATTTTTTTCGTTTGGAGCGCTGCGTCAGCATCCACCCGTGACAGTGGTCGCAGTCGTACTGAGTCTCGTCGCCGGTGAGGCCCGCTTTATAACTCGCGCACCAATTTTGTTCGAATAAGCAAAATCGGATATTATTCTTTGACTTTTCGAAAAAAATCACAGATAAGAAGATAGATAATTAAATTATCTTTAAAATGGTGCAGGTTACATAATAATACACTAGATACTAGTTGCGTAATTATCGTTCTTGTGTTCGGTTAGACCTCATTTCCCAAATTAATTACACTATGTAATATAAACAAAATCTAAAATATTCACAGATTAGAATATTAGGTATATATTCTTGTTTAACATATATTTTTTTCGAATCGTAAGCAGTACTCGTTTAGACGTAATTATCAGTTTAAAATCATTAAAGTCGTATATCAGCGCCTTAATATGAATTATACATAGCAAACTACTATTATCGATAAACAATCTAATCCGTGTCAGCTCTTAAGCAACCTCTGAATAAATAACTTAGTAGAGCAATTGATAAACCCCAACTCTCGGAAATGATTTGCATAATAAATAACCGCACTAAAAGACTCAGCATTATGAGTAAAATACTAAGCCATGTCATAAATAGAAATATACAACCCTTAGAATTCTCAAGGGGTTTCTACACAAAATACACAACACAGATATTCTGCATGCGATCGTGAATCGCTAGCCGTATACTCATTAGTCAAGTTTTTGACGGGTTCACTATTCGACGAACAAACACCATTCACAATATGAACCAATCACATACCATTTATAATTATGAAATATCAATTAATGAAAATCATTAGCCAATATTGAATCACTAAGACGCCAATTATATTTCATGGCAACATTGTGTGTATTGCGATTTCTAAAGAAAGATGCAAATTAGTTTTCTGTCGAGATTCAGTACAATAGGATGTCTAACGACAAATAACTAAGAGCTCTTAAAACAACAATAAAATTATAAAAACTATAAGAGTGGAGCCACGAAAATCGATAATACTAAAATGAGTCATTACCAGTGTATTAAGTATTATATAATAATCATATATATAATACACATATATAGTTGTATATTGCGATATAATATGAACATCTGTGACAAATGAATTCCGAATGAAGACCTTGCAAGCAATATATGGAATCAGTCATCTAGGCATTAAAACTACAAGTACATAACACTGCATACCAGATTGTTTAGCGAAATATGTAAATTTCTATTAATATATGTTATATGTTAATTTCTATTAATATATGTTATATGTTAATATCTATTAGGCAAAGATGGAAGAAGATGACCAATTTCAAAGTTACGTAATTTTATCAAAAGATATTTAATGGATTTTTTCTACGTTTAAAAATTATTCGATGAACTTATTGATTGTACATCTATGCAAACATATATTTATGCAGAATTAGTAAGCTTGTTTGTTGTTGGATTTCAAATAAAATAAAAACATAAAATGCGTAGAAATCAAGAATATTAGGGAAACAATACATTTGTATTGTTTCCCTAATTTTCTTGATTATATTTATAAGACAAAGGTTCTTTTGAAAATAGGCCTAAAAATAACCGCTTATTTTCAAAGTGACAAAAACAGTAGGTAATTTTGGCATAATTTCCAGTCGGCTGCGGCGGTCTTTTGTTTAATGAGCCAAACAGAGCGGTGAACTTTTCGGGGTTCCTTCTAAAACTTCGTAACTCGTAATTTCGCCTGTAACTTGCTGTGACGTTTGTCCGGCCGGTGGGACGTCAAACGTCAAAAACCGAATGCGGACAATTCCAACACCCTCCTCCTACCCTTCTCCATCCCTTACAATTAACAACTTTTGTGTCTGCCGTTAACGACTGAAAGCATTCTTCCGATTTCGCCCAAAATACGGTGTCATAAATCAACAGTTAGACATGGGAATCATGTTCCATTAAGATATCAAATATTTACTAAATATACAGAAAGGCATATACATGCATATACAGAAAGGCAATCCATTTCATTGAAATCCTGAAAGTTTATATGTCGTATATACCTACATACATTGCATACTAATCAAGAGATAATAGCAAAATTTTACATAATATAATTTACAAAAACCGTCGAATTCTATGACCTTCACTGTGAAAACCGTAAAAGAAAACCATATGGTAACTTTTTTGGTAATGATATTTTCAAAATATAATCCATTTTTAAAATCATTTAGGCAAATGAGAAAGAAAAATAAGAAGAATAATTACATAACAAAAGTTAATCAACAAAATCCCATTGATTTCGTAAAATAAACGTAGGGAGTGAATTTGAAAAATAAGTTATATTAACACAACATATCTTTATCATTCAAGTAGTCGTTAGTCTTATAGTGTATTTTTTAACAAATTAGTTCTGTAATAAAATGCTTAAATTGTTTTACTAGTCAATTTAAAATTTCCAAAGAAATTTTGTTGTTGGAAAATATATTATATATACTCATTAAAAAGTTTTGGACTTTTTTTGTCACAATTCGGAAACTTGAAGCTTATATTCAAGGTTTATGTTATGACGGCTACTAACCTAATTCAACTTTTTCAGATTTGCAAAAATAAACTGACCATCCTTTATGATCTGTTTTCACAGCTGTTTTCCGAAGGCCTACCATAACGATGAAAGAAATATATTTTGATCGCCATACCTCGACCCTTTTCACCATCCTTTGCTGTAAAGGCAGCTCACCACTGAAATTCTCTGCCACTTAATATACGCCAAGTAGCTACAATCGGCATGCATAAAAAACATTTGAAAATCCATTTACTGTATAACTGAGCGGTCACAAATTAACTTCTCCCCACAACTAAAACTAACCTTTCACAAATTCTAGTCCCCAATCCTCTCTCATCCGCTATCCTCCCATCCCATCTCATCCTATCCCTTTATTTTGAAGCACTTTCAACTTATTTACTTCCCTAAGTATACCTGTTCAATATTATCTAATAGGTGCTATTTAAACATATTTATATTATTTTGGTTACGTATTCTTAAACTTTTATTATTTTTATCCGCGTCAACCAAATAGTCACAATAACCCTATTATTATTATATAAATTAATAGATACATTTTTAACAGCGAAACAATTTAACATAATAGCGAATAATTCATAAACCATTTTGAGGATATTATTATGACTAATAGGTATAATCTGCAAATAAAACTCTGACATGATCTATGGGGAAGGTCGTTAATATAAAAAAGAAATAAAACAGGGCCTAATATCGGTGCGGAACACTGATTTTAAAATAATATTACATGCTATTTCTTTATTTCTTTATTCTTTATTTAGAAATTACACATTAATAATTACCTAAAATTGTATTACTACATAAGAGGCTTGCGTTTAGGATTTGCGTCTGTGTATGTGTGTGTGTATTTGCATGTTTGTTTGTAGGTGGGTTGAGTGTGTGGGTGTGGAGCGAAAAAATATGCATATAATAGTATATAATGGCGTATATAAATTATAATAATAATAATAATCATGAATAAAATAGCTAAAAACTATCAGTTTCTTTATTGGCTAGGGTTTCATTTACAAAGTATTTGTAAATGGTTTTGTAATTATTAAATGTATTAATACTATATAAGAGGGTGTTGTAAAGCTAACAGCAGCAAGTGAGTACTCCATTTCTGGATGAATTAGTTTTAAACCGTGGCAATCGAAAAAGGTGAAATTGGCGCGTGGTTCTCCTCTTCTGGTCATGCCAGAATACCAGAATTAGGAATAATATTCAAATCAATATTAATTAATACTAGGTTTATTACGTAAATGTACAGAATCTTTTTTTTTTTAAATCTGGAAGCTATTTTTTTATGAAATTTTGGTACAAAAACATGACTTGCCGAACAAAATTTTTGATTAATTAATTGTAATCAAATTAATCTAGCTATCTCTAGGATCAAATGTCATTAGCATATTTAATTTATAAATTTCATTATTATAGCTTAGTGTCCTGAACTATGATTAGATAGTTATATTTTTTCTAATTCTGGTAATTATTACTCAGTGAAATAAGTTTTAGGTCTTTTCCTTTTACGTGTAGCTTAGACACATGTGGTATAATTATTATATTATTATTATATTTCGTTTTTCAATAAGCAATAAATAATCTGTGCATGAGGCATTAATCATATGTTCAAACATACGGAAGCATGTTCAAACTTACGGATCTAAACAATTTTTATATAAGAATATAACCGTTTGTGTAGTCTTTTAAGCTGAGGATCAATGTCTATATGTATATTGCATTCCAACTGCAGAATATTTCTTGTCAATCGGGAGCAGTGAGTCTGTAGGAGCCATGGATTTAGGAGTATTACGAGAAGTTTCAGTAAAAACTCGAAGGTGTGTTGCATATTTTAACGTCATTAGTATGCTTGAATTTTACTTCAGTTTATTATATTTAAACAAAAGCACTTTACCCTATACTTTGGTACAAGACAATGGCTTTGAGCAATAGGAAGAAAGAAATGAGTAAAGGGCAGATCAAGAAGAGCAACATTCATAACCAGACAAAGAGAGCTGTTGTGAGACCCAACCTCTAACTGCCGAGGTATTGCTTGATCCACTCTAGCACAAACCTGCGGATTACTACGCATGCCCACTAGGTATTGCAGGCTCAACAGGCACCTTTATATTTTAGGCATCGTGGAAAGGGCAACTTGTCGGGGTTGCGTAATGTAAAAGGATACAGCGGAGTATGTGAGCTCCAAATGCCCAGCAATATTCACTAGAAGAGAGAATGACATCGAATTACTCGGTAGATACGTCCGAAATATGCGAGACATATGTGAGAGATATTGCGAAATATTGTGATTTCTGCATATAGCAGCTAGAGGGTTGGCTGCAGGGCGACAGGTAAGAAAGTATATACGTGGTCACGTTTAAAGTCTGTTGCGGGTTTCAAACAACTGACAATCATCGCCAAACTCACTCATCGTTGTCATCGGATCTTCCGATGGTTTTCTATCGTCGTCATGGTGCATAATCTCAGTCCTTGGGAGTCTGTAAAAGTTGTCATCACTTACACGAGTGGATATAATATTCAATCTGTTCTGATATAGAAAAACTGAGTATGTAATCTTGTACCTTTAATTGGTTAACATCACCTAAACTGTTTTGATATAATCTCACAATCTCACTATAAATTCGAACTATACAAATATTACTATAATTCGACTCTACGACTATCGTAAATGAAATAAGTATTATCCCTCTTTGCGTAAGATTTCAGGGCGGCTGAAAAAGATTGTCGGGTGTGCGCGAGCCGCTGAAAAGTGTTTGTCCCATTTCCGATCGGGTGCCGCGGGCGGCGTCGCGACGCTCGCCGACCATTTCCGCCTTCTGAGTGCCCGTAAATATTTGCCCGACGTAAAATTCCCGCCCTCGGTAGCAACACCGCTCGTTCGCCCAGTCCAGATAAGCCGGGAGCCTATTGTAATAATAAATTCCATTTCAACACAGGCGTTATGCTCAGCGTGGTGGGAAAAATCCACTAAAACTTGTACTTTCATCCAAGTATTTCAAATATACGAATATTTTAGCTTAAGCCTTAGTACTAAAAATAATACTAAGCCCAAAGGGATACAAAAATTTATTCTAAAATATATGGGTCATACGATGTATCTGTCATATTTTTTCAGTGAAATTCCAGAAAAATAGACTCGTAGCGGTGGCCGAATACTTTTAAACAACATATTAAAGTTAAACAAAAAAAATCTCGGCGGTGCGACATGGAAGGGGGATTCTTACCGTCGTTAAGTTTATGCTAACCCTCCTCTAGTGTGTCTGCAAATATAATACCGGACACATTTGTTTTATTTTAAGGTGGGCGGGCGGGTGGGTTGAAAAAATATACTGTCACTGTCGTTAAGTTTATGCTAACCCTACTCTAGTCTGCTTGCAAAGATATTACCAGACAAATTCGTTTTTGTTTTAAGGTGGGTTGTCCGATCCTTAGAAGTTTCAGCCATTAACTTACGCGTTTTTCAACCTTTGTCAGAGTGTATGCCAAAGAAAGACCAAGATGGCAATTAATGACACCGATAGGTGAGCGGGGTACACGCTTGACATACGCTCCGCTTGACACCCACTTGACTTCGAAATAAAACAGGCACGGTCGTCCTGCACAGGCACAAGCACAGGCACGGTCGTCCAGCGAATACATCTGAAGTTACGAACCAATATTTGAAAGAAATACTAAACGCCATGCCTTTCTGCAACCACTCACAGCGTAGCAACTGAATAAATCCTCTTATCCGTGCAAACAACGCAGGGTTACCTCGATATACATAGTTACTAACAATGCGTAGAAAAAAATGAATTTTTAGTATAGAATCACAATTAAAGGCCTCGCCAAACAGAACGCGTATTTAGCGCGCGTCAGAGCGCTACAGCGTAAATCCTGACGCCGCGCTATAGCGCCGAGTTGTGTTGTACTGTGACGGTATTATACTGTCAAACAGAGCGTGGGCGCTCGCAGTACGCGGCGCTCTGACGTCGCGCTAGAACGCTTTGCCGCCGGGCGTTGTATTTATTTACAAATTTCATTGAAAGCGTCGGACTTACGCGTGAAAATTCAAGCATTATGACTGAGAAACTGATAGAATATGTTCGGAGACACCCCTGCCTGTATAATACGAATGATAATTCATATAAAACATGGCGATAAAATCAAAATTGTGGAAAGAAATTGGAAGAGAAATTAATATGAATGGTAAGTAATTTATTAATCTGTTTATTGATTATTAAAATAAGTTACAAATTTTTCACGAATTTCATGTAATTCTTCGAATAAATCTTGCGACATACGAAAGTATATAAAAAAACGATCTTCATGTGATGAAAACTCCCTACACAAACGGGGATATATATCCTCTTAATTACTTCTCCTTTTATTATTATCGTGTACACATACTCTTTTTATATGTGATCGTGATAAAGCGAACAAAAGTAATAATTCTTCCACATCTGAATCACTTGAATCACTTGACATCTCAACACCAAAGAAACTTTCCAAAGACTGTTATCGATCTGCGGTACGCTCTGTGTGCGTCAATATCTAGTCGATTTCAGTGTGACATCCAAAGTATGCGACGTTGAAACGCGACGCTAGTTACGCTTTACGCGGCGCTAGGTACGCGTTCTGTTTGACGAGGCCTTAAATTGTAGACATTTTGTAAGAGGAATAAACCCTAAAATGTAGTTAGTTAACGACTAGCCTTTAATGGATTACTCACGACAAATTTAAACGAAATGTTATTTTGTTGTATTGAGAAATCGCGGAGTTGTGAAACGCTTTGGCAAGACGTGTGACTATGAAAGACATATTTATAATTAAATAATATTAAAAATATATCTTCCATATTCAGCACTAATATACCGAATATGAAAGATTCGTTTTAAAGAAGTTTTTTTACAAATGCAATAATAGCTTAGATCCTACTTATCCGTGTAAAGACCTCAATAAATACAATACATACAAGTCGGTGTAAGCATCAATTTAATTAAATATTTTTTAATTTATTATGAAATTAGTATTATTACTATTATTACAAAATAATATTACTTAAGAATATGTTTTCTACGATGAACAGTGGCATTTTTGTTTTCTTCACAATGTATGCAATAGGATTGGTTGGATGATAGATGTCCTAGATGGCAATAGGAAAATCCCTGACTTCGCTGAGCTTGAATAGACTGCCCAACGCTGCGGTTCCTAATGGGCCAATTGTTTCCAAATGGTCCCGCACAGATTGGGTAGTATTGGTCATTGTGTGTGTTACTTTGGCCGGTCCAATTCATGATTCAACTCCCATTTTTGTTTTCTTCACAATGTATGCAATAGGATTGGTTGGATGATAGATGTCCTAGATGGCAATAGGAAAATCCCTGACTTCGCTGAGCTTGAATAGACTGCCCAACGCTGCGGTTCCTAATGGGCCAATTGTTTCCAAATGGTCCCGCACGGATTGTGTGTTACATTGGCCGGTCCAATTCATGATTCAACTCCCATCCGGTAGCCTCCTCGAAGAGGCACTTAACCTGCCTGGGTCGCTGTGACCTCTGCCTACGGCTGTATACTGCAGTCGGAGGCGATTGATTAAAAGCGCGGATTCAAAGGAGCATCTTGGGCGGAACTAGGCGGTTTGCATTCCATACAGCCTGGAACGCCACGCTTACTCAATCCGGCGAATAACCGAGGAGGAATAACGAGGGGGGTATAGCGGTAAGACGGGGTTATACGCTGGACTGTGTTGTCGATAAGTCTCTGGGTTAACTCAATGGGGAAAACATTTATCTGATATCGCTATAACTTCCTCGGGTGGCGGGTTTTCCCGTAGTAGTTGACAACTCTCAAGTGAGCAACGCTACGTCTGAGGTAGATTTTAGATATTATGGCTGCTATTTCATAACGTCGAATAGATTTTTTTTTATTCTTCATGCTACCCAAATCAACACACAAATAAGACAAGTTTGAAAGTTTTATAATGATACTTTTCCTGTTAGGCTTTCTTTTCTACCAGTCTGTTTTGTATTTTCTTTCGTTGGTCGTTTGCATAGCGGTGAGATTTGAAAAAAGCAAATCGCTCATTTTGCCGTATATAATAGAGGCAATTGTGCATTCATAGATGTCGATATTATGTGCAGGCATGTATCTCAATATAGTGGAATTTTGAAGCGATACCCATGATAATATTGCATTTTGAATAACCTTTTAATAAAATCTATGCATGGTTGGTAATCTAGGATTTAGGAAAACCTGTCGGGCGTAATCGAAGTAAAAAAAATCTCTATTAAAAAGAATCATAACAAGTCTTTTCTTTTTGCAACTGTCGACATTGTCACATAAAGGATACGTACTTACATAGTTAACTATAATATAAATAATAATAAATGGATTATAAATATAATATATATATGGATTTATATATTAAAAATATAATATAAATAAACTTTAATATAAATAGATTAGATTAGTAGAGTAGATATTAAATCATGTTTAATCAGAAAAAATCAAATAGCAGTATTATGAAATGATATAAAAAATAAAATATCGGTTGTGTCACCCCAAGACTCTTCTGGCCAGTAGCCGAGGTCTTATTTCAACTGAATAATAATTTCATAAATAAAATCAATGAGCACTTTCTCTCGGCTGGTGGACGAACCCGATTGCATTCCGTTGCAACCGCCCCGGGCGCGCGGTTCTTTCCTTGGCTAAGTTAGGCAGGATTGGGCCAAGCGCTAACATGCGGCGTTAATATTTGGCCCAATTTATGGTGGAATTTAAATGTATGTAGGTATATGAGATATTGCAACCAACGTTTCACAATGTGATTTTAACAAGATCAGATATCTTGTTCGAATCACACCAGATATCTTGTTGGAATGTACCGAATTTCGAGTCTCAAAGTGCAATATTTCGAGATTGAAATATGACTATTGCGCATCCTGTGGACCGATTTCAACCACAACCTTTTTAACGGCTATGACCAAATTAATACCTGCATGCCGAATTTCAGCTCAATCGGTTAAAGCGTTTGGACGCTAACGTAGAGGAATACAAAAACACAGACAAACAGACAGACAGACACAAAGATAGCTTCCATCCGAAAATGGTCCTAATAGTCTCACTGGGGCCCAAAATTAATGTTACCGTCTTTATCTATAAAAATAAAAATTGCGCGTTCACAATACTTTCCTTTCTTGTCGGTTGGTGGGCCGGGAAATAAAAATTTTGGTGTTTTTTTTTGAGTGTATAATAGTATTCGTGATGCTGAATGATGTGATATAACACTATTACACAGAGATGAAAAGATTGCTATATGTAAGTTATTGAAATGGAAGATGTAATAATTGAAAGTTCCACCAAAGCAAATTAAGACTGACCTTGAATTTATCCGACAAAGGCGTAGAATTCAAAAACGTGAGGAACAGAGAAGATGGGCATGTTGCTCTCTTACCATATTTATGATGCGAAACATTTAATTTTGTTGAAATGATAAGAAATGCGGATCAGCGGAGTGCGCAGACGGTACGAGATACACGCACTCTAAATGGGCGGTGGATCATTTTTCCCTTGAGATTCGCGTTTTTCGATTGCATCCCCATCTGTCGTTTTCGGCCTAATCTACTTAGCAAATACAGTCTCGAGAGATCTAAACTAGGTCTTTTATGTGGATCTAAAATATATATTTATAGTTCTCACTAAGACATCAATTTATATTTTTTGACAATTGGTAATTTTATTTATAATTTTGACTAGATTTAAATAATTTTTATCACTCATTTTTAAATAATTTTGGTATATAATTCAGATATTAATTTATTTGAAATACTGTTGACTATGTTAAAGTAATTCTTTCATTTGACCTCTATTTAAATCTATTTTTCTAAATTATATTTCATTGGTTTTTAATACGTATAAGCACCTAATTTGATTTCTTACGAAATTTCCAAAAATTTGAACTAAACGTGTGCAAACGTAAAATAGTAACTATCTGGTACCTCATTATGGGCCTAGTCCTGGTTAGGCGGCGTTGACGTAGTAATCAAGATGCTGCGGTGTGATTTCTTTTTTGTTAATGGTCTAACCCAGAATACTTTATATAGTAATAGTAATTTTATAGTAATATTTTACAATATCTCGTGCTTTACTTTAGATAAATAAATAACAATAAAGATATTTCATTACCACTCGGTATAATATATACTACTCGGGTGGATCATTCGCCACCCGAGTAATTTAAAGTCTGAGGTCATTTTGTCTACCCGGCCTCAGGATACAAAACAAAATGTTAACTATAACAATACAAAGTTGGGTGAATAAAGAAAAATACATATTTTTTGCTGTTTAATGTGAAACTAAAATAAACACAGACGCCCGAGATTGTTGCGATTCGTTGGCATAATCGCGAAGCAAAAACTCTAACGAGCTCCCGGACTAAGCAGTCGAGTGGCCGCCGCGAAGCGCGCTGTCTTTGGCTTTTTAGGCTCTCCGTTTAAAGTTTAAGTTTTCTCCACCGACGAGCGGGAAGGAATCTCATAACCACGCCGCACCGTATCTGAAATTCGCAACCAAAACACGGCGAGGATGCCTCGGGCCCCACTTTTAACGACATAACAGAAATCTCTTTGACATATTTTGTCCGCTCCGCCAGTGCGATACTTTTATTTCTATGTTAACCGTATCTTTAGGGAGAGTTTTCTGTAAAGAGGAATTCATTTCATTTATTGATTATTCGAATCTGTTTTCTTTTATAAGATAGTAGGTAAAATATGCGGATTAGTCGTCAACTCAACGTAAGATCAGTATCAGTATCAATTTATTCATTCGGAATCGATATAAATAAAAATAAAATGCTGTTCGTTGGTAAGGGCATATTAGGTTGAACGGCTGAACCGATTTGGCTATTTTTTTGTAAAAGTTTGTAATAGTCCAAAAAAGTCCTAATGGAAAGAAAAATTTGAAAAATTTCCTGAATAAATGGAAAATTCGAGAAAAACTGAAATGGTTTTTTCTACTCACGATTCAAACGATGGACATCCCTAATTCTTTTTTTGAAATGAATCGACATATTAGGTTGATCCTTCTTTGGTTTTGATCGCTATACTCACGGGATGATAATATTTCAATCCAATGTATTCATTGAAAAAAATCTGGAAGATGTTGAGAAAAATCTGGAAACCTGCATTCTAGCCTAAATTAAAATAAAATCTATTTTTCTACATTTATGTTGTTTTACGATGTGTCAAAAAAATGGATTTATTTTATTTATATTCTAATTTATTTATTTTTAGTATTGATCTGTATTTTAAAATGTGCCAGAATCATAACATCGCCCAAACGCAGCTATACTCCAAAATGCCAAGATATCTTAGTTGGAGTCAACTGTAATAGCTGATTTACGCTCTCGCCTCGCGCCTCGTGTCCGTGTCTCGCCTCGCGCCTCGCGTGATCGAAGGAAAATGAGTTTCTGTTTACATTATTGGGATGGGTGCGAGCTAGCACCTATTAGGCGAAGAGCCAGCGACAAAAAAAAGTAAAAGGGTTTTGGAAAAGCTGATACTTTCAGATCAGACAGTATTTTGGTCGCAGAATTCCGGGCTACCGTCAACAGGCCAGATTTCGGGACACCTGGTGCTGGCATTTAGGAGGAAAGATGTAATTTTAATTAGTACCTCTAAAGTTTTTTGGAAAAGCTTAAATTAATCAGTAGAGAGTAGATGCAATAAAACACTCGAAACAGGTGGTCTGATTCATAATCGAACGCATGGCGTCAAAAGTTTTCCAAAAGTCTTGCGCTTTTTTGTTGTTTGCTCCCCGACCATTCGTCGCGAGGTCCTTTGACTCGTGCTCAAAAAACAGCTCCCGACGCGAGCGCCGCGAGCGGCGTTAAGAGGCGCGAGGCGAAATGCGGGTGCCCGTTCACACTCTCGTCTCGCGCTTCGTCCCGCGTCTCGCCTCGCGCCTCGCGCGAGAGTGTAAATGAGCTATAAATAAAAAAATAACGACGGAAACAAGAACACCCAACCTTACTTTATCCAAATATATTTTCCACCGATGTATTAGGTCGGTTTTTTTCAGTCCATGCAAGCAACCACGAGTGTTTCTATTTGCGTTTGCTATTATTCAAAGTTCGTGGCCCAACAACGTTTCTACGTCTGCGTAGGTTCGTTTTGCATCAGATGCATACCAGAATATCAAATCCAGATTTGCATAAGGGAGAAACTCTCAACGAGGAATTGATATTAACTGAGGATATGTGCTTGATGATATCAAACAAGGTATCAGGTCAACTAGGTATGACAGCGCCCAATCGTTCGAGGCACGACGCATTTATAAAAGAGTTCAAACGCGAGAAATAATATGATTGAGATGCGTTGTAAGAATCAGTTCGAACGAACGTTCCGTTGTTGAATCGGCAACAAAAATATTCAAACGATTTTCTCATGAATTTGTCAACGATGGAACTGGAGAGATTTTATTCTTGGATGCTCCCATTGGAACTGGAAAATCGTTTTGATTACATTGTTGTGAACTATGGAACAGGACGAATTTTTTTTGGACGCTCCCGGTGGTACTGCAAAACTTTTTGATCGCATTAGTTTAGGCAACGAACGAAATTGGTTTAGCAACGAATGCAGAATGAAATTGCACTTGCACTTGCTTCATGAGGAATTGCAGCTATGTTGTTGGAAGGAGGTCGAACAGCTCATTCAACATTGAAGTTGCCGTTGAATATTCAAATCAATGAAACTTCAAATTGCACCTTTTCGAAGAACTGTGCAATGGCCAAAGTTTTGCAGCAATGCAAATCGATGGGATATGAAGGTGGTGGTAGGGGGGGGGGGGGGGGTTGGGGAGGGAGGTGGAGTTTGGGGGAATTAGGGAGGGAGTTTGTGGGGGATTCGGAAAGGTTTCTCCTGGTGGGATTGCATCCCGGCGCTCCTGGGCGGTTTGCGCACCGTTCGGCGACGCCAATCGGTTGTGCACTTTGACTAATTGCTGAAGGAGTCTAGAGACTATGAAAATATACTGTCTTCTAAGAAGCGGGGGTGGATGTTGACCTGCTGTCATGTCTTGAAATGACCTTGATCCACCCGATCCCGTGTGGCACTACGGGCAAAGACGCCCGGGTCCTCGATAAATTCAAACTAAATTACCGCTGTAATACAGCAGGTAGAGGCCGCGTAAGCGACTTCGGACCTGTAACTAGTCGGGAGGATGGAGGTATCCTGAAGGCTAACTCTAGATGGAGATATCCTACCAAAACTGGTAGTTAGAGGGCGAGGCTCCCCGCTGGGTACCTTTCCCGGTGCCTCGTCGTAAGGCGTTGGCCTCTAACGGGCTTGTTGGCGGAGCTAGACGGTAGATGGTCTTGTCTCTGAGTCTTCTACGTTCATCCCACGGCTGAAAGAACGATCACATATCGGTATACCAGCCTAGGGTGACGGGTTCGCCCGCTGTAGTCGATACCGCCCTACTGATAACCCTAATGTATACAAATAAATAAAAAAAAATGGACTAGCCAAATGAATATCCGTCTCAAAGGCCAAATAAACTGCAGAATCGGTATTTTATTTTGCCACTATTTTTTAACTACTTATTCGCCAACTTCGTATTTCTGAATTACCAGGGTATATTATTCTGCGGGATAATTATAATAATGGCTGCGCAGGGCCTTCTCAGTCGTTTGTTTTAACTTTTCCTCAACGGCAGAAACGGCGGCAATTTGCAATAATAGGAAGGGACGACACATCATTTATATTTCAAAGTTACGATGTATCGCTGTAATCCCGCATATCCCTAGGCACCACTTTGAATATATCTCATGAAAATGTTAGTTATGAACCAGAAAAAATATGATTCAGCGATTTCAATTCAACTTTATTTTTCTGTAACTCCATCAAAATCCCGTTTTAAATCATTAACCATCGAAGCAAAAACGGCAAAACTCTCCCCTCTGACGTAATAATTAAACGGAACAAACGCATTTGGGAAAAGTTGAAACAATTTAATTTTAAGGACTGTCCAAAGCAGCAGCGCTTGTTTCACCAGTAGCCGCGCGTCGCAAAAATTTTAATCGAAATTTCCCCTTTTCACAGCCGCATAGTTTGTATAAAAGTATGGAACGAATACAACACCTTTAAAACTGGCGCGCGAATCTGAACATTATAGCTTCTGCCCATAGAGTCAGAGTTCTCTAGTTAAGTAACTTTGTTCTCAGGATATTGTGTGAAACGCATTTAAAATGTATATTTGGAAATGTATAATTTCTAAACAAAAATAATTATTATCCTATTGGACATAATACGATTATGAATTTTGTCGCAGGTAAAAGTGGTAAATCTTACTAAAATACTTTTAAAATACGACGGAAAATTCTTTAAAAAATCAAACTGTCCTAATTGGCCGCACCCCGCGCAAAATCCAAGTGGAAATACAGATTTTGCATATTATTGGAAAGAGGAATTGCTGGGTCAGACACAGCTACCCCAATATCCGGCACCGAGCGAGCACGGCAGTTTTGGGAGCGTTCCAAAATTAGGACTGGGAGCGCGGTGAACAGCGACGCGTGCGCCTCTACCGCCGCTGTCCCGCTGTCGCTGAGTCGATGGACGTAGCGAGGAGACAAAACCCATACATCTTATAAATAAGATAAAAACGAATTTACCGCGTAAAGTTTGTAACAGCCGACGTTTCGGCGATATTGTAACCGCCCTTGTTTATGGTATAGTCTACCCTAGACAACAGCGGTTGCAACATCGCCGAAACGATGGGTGTTACAAACTCTACGCGGTAAATTCGTTTTTATCTTATTTATAATATCAAACAACTGCGATAGTCTTCGAACCTATACATCTGCCGAAGACCTGACGTCTTTAAGTTGATGGACATGCAATTTAAACGAATCGATTAGATGCAGGACGACTGCGTGCAGATAACGCTTCGAAACGTTGTTCTGATGTATTTCAAAAGTATATGTAGTGCTAATTTAATGTCACTTCAGCAACTCTCGTCCAATTTTAAAAAGATTTAAGTTTTAAATTCTTCAACATTATTTTACAAAAAATGGTTTGAAAATTATATTATTGTCAATTTGAAACATGTTATTTTTAGCATTAGCATTAGTTATATACCTTTTAATTAGATAATAAGAAAAAACGCTATAGAAGCAACATGGGTTTTAAATTGGTAAAAATAACGACACCTCACGGCCAGGTAAAGCTTTTGTTAAATTTGACTCCCTTGTTGTTCCTAATGTATTGTAGTGTTCAAGTAAAAAGCAACAAGACTTTTTTATATGATATTTTATTTAATTTATTTACGTAGAAGTAGTCATAACGCTAATCCTAGAGGCTTTCGACATATCAGAAAAAAACCCGATGAGAGGGACATTTGAACACCCTCCACACTTAGGGACTTTCAGTATGTTTATCATGCCATCTCGAAGAGTAGCTGTATATATTACAAGTTATTAGGGAGTTTGCCAAAAATATTTAATACTTTATGTATCGAAATGAAGGCGACAAGCTATAAAAAATACGCATTCCTTCATTTTAAACACGGAATCACGGATTGGCGAACTATATCCACATTATTCGATAGCACTCTCCAAGTACTCGATATCGGGTGGGAATAACTTTTTTTTTGTCATCGGCTCTTCCATTTTCCTTTCCAGTACGAGCCTGCACTAGCTCATGAATACAATTTCAATTGCCGTAAGAAGACGTGGCGTATATCAACCTCATATTACCATAGCACGCGAGCTGTCCGAATGGTTATTTATTTTATTTCAGTGTTCTTTTTGTGAAATTGTAATAGAAACTGAAACCGCAGCTAGACATCATTGCAACATTACCAGCGACATTTATAAAGTATCCCGCGGCAGTTATATAAAATACAGACGAGATGAAATGACTGTAATAAAACAACTCCCCTCGAGGGAGGAGGAGGGGTGTGTAGCCGCTACTTGATATCTTTCTGACGGGGGGAGGGGGAGGTCGGGGTGAAGGGGGGAGGGGTCATCGCGTTATTACTTAGGAGCTGTCATCTCTGCTCGAGCGGTCGAGGAATTGGTACGTTTCATATGGCTGCTTGCATCTGGGATTTATTCCCGCGCCTGAAATCGAGCGTATGCGTGGTGTTGAAGAATGTTTCAACCCAAATTGGACATATTTGTCCCATAATTTCAAAATCATTTTATTAATTATCGAATACAAATAATTTATAAATTATATTTTTTTCATGGCATTGAGACATCAGCATCTTAATATTGGCCACTTTGAACTTGGATAATATGGGTTTAAGTTTAAATAATTGTAAAAGTTTCAATAATTTGGGGTTTCAATTTTAAATAAATTTAAATTCAAGGCCATGTTAATCGTTCCTGTTCACGAGAGTTTTACAGCAGAGGAATTAAGCAACTCCCATTAAAATGAAAAATCTGCATAGATAATAGGGGTCAATATTTCTATTCATTAAATATATATTTTTCATACAAAGCTTTTTGCCTTAAATTTCCTTTATAGAACAGCAACTTCATACGTGAGGACCCAATAAGAGCAAAAAAAAATATATTTGAAAATATACCGCAAATGATTTTTAATTATCGCAAATGACCAACGAACTCTGGTGATTTTAAATCAATAAAATATATATAGCAGTTTTAAAATTAGATTTTTTTAGTTTTAATACGTCTTTTAGTACATACATATGTTATCTGAGTTTAATAACAAAATAATGAAGTTAGGCCACGGTCTTCCACTTCGATCAAGCCGGGATGACACACTCGCCATTCCGATACATCATTCTTCTGTTTACACGCACTCTTTTACAGTCCATTTTGCTCGTTTATGGAATCAGCTCCCTCACTCTATCAGGCATGCACCTTCGCTGCATACTTTCAAAAGTTGTTGATGAAACATTTATTTTTACACCGACACTTACCAAATACCTCACCTTGTCCTCTCCTTTATCCTTCCCTGGGCAACCTTAGCATAAGTTGCTGACATATTTCTGTATAAGATTATTTTAAATTTAACTTTACTACTTCTCTGTGTATTGTACGGTGAAAATTAGGGATTATTTTATCAAATGGTTGACTGTAAGATATCGTTATAGCGATAAGTCCTCCATTTGTGAATAAATTGTCTTTTTTATAAAACCAGCGTAATATTCATTAAGTTGTTTTTATAGCACAATAAAGTTATTCTATTATATTCTATTCTAAGTTATGGAAATAACTTTACATATTTATGGACCATAGAAACACGTGTCCCATTAACTTATACACAATCTATTGAACCAATTTCACATAACTTGATATATATATATATATATATATATATATATATATATATATATATATATATATATATATATATATATATATATATATATATATATATATATATATATATATATATATATATATATATATATATATATATATATATATATATATATATATATATATATATATATATATATATATATATATATATATATATATATATATATATATATATATATATATATATATATATATATATATATATGTTATTTACATCGCCGTTTAACAATTTTATGTATCAAGAATTTCCATAATCTACCGATAAGTCCTCAAAGGGCGACACACGACAAATAATGAACGCGACCCTACGAGTCGAACCTCTTGAACGGTGGTCCGAACAAGTGGAAGGTAACTCGTGTTTACCTAAACACAACTGTCAATCAAATTTAAGCATGTTATTATAGGTCTATTTCAAATCGTCATTGAGAATAAGGTTGACGTTTATGCTCACGAAGAAAGTCATACCCTGATGCTTGAAAGAGCAAAACGGTTTTTTAAAATCTTATATTAAAAATCAACCTAGACGTATATCCTACCGCTCCTTCCTACCTAACCGAAAAATTCAAT
The DNA here is from genome assembly GCA_944548615.1 of Micropterix aruncella. Classification (NCBI taxonomy): domain Eukaryota; kingdom Metazoa; phylum Arthropoda; class Insecta; order Lepidoptera; family Micropterigidae; genus Micropterix; species Micropterix aruncella. Next base: position 35,288,839 of record OX155960.1, on the reverse strand, counting down.
TACAATTACTACTATTCAATTACGTTCCAGTCAGGATAGTAAATTTGCGATTCCCACTCATAATTCTTCTTTTTTTACTTATTCCTTCGCCGTTCATGCAGCTAGACCATGGAACCAACTGCCGTCAAATATCAGAAACGCACCTACGGTTTCTACTTTTCAAGTTTCTCTGAAAAAGCATTTCATGTTTCTAAATTCCTAGTTATCCTACGTCTTATCCTATCCTCTCCTATCCTTCGCTCCTTGCAAATATTCTAAATCATAATTATATTTTTAAAAATGCATTTTTGTTACTTGATTTATTTTTGTGTTTAAATGTATTTTTTTTTGTTAATTTTTATATCTTGGCACCTAAATTCTTACACTTCTACGAAGGTTGGCTGTAAGAGATTATATTTTAGGCAATAAGTCCGCCTTTTGTATGTTTTTGTTTCCTAAAATGTGCAATAAAGAATCTCTGTCTATCTATCTATCTATCTACGTATATCTGAGTACTGTTTTCAAATTTTGAATCCGAATTATTATAATTGTTATAGTGTTTACCTATTTGTGTTTCTGCTGATATTTGATTATGTTCCAATAATATCGAATATAAATATATTTTTACAGATTGTAATTACCTATATAAGTATTACAATAATATATAACTATTATTCTGATAAAAAAATTGTAGTAAATAAAGATTAAAAATAAATGCATATGTATATGTACCTAGTTATATTAAATATATACCTATTTACATACGTATATGTGTAGATATATATTGAATATAGGTAGGTACGTATATATAATTGTATTATTTTTTAATCTTTATTTAATAAATCTTTAAATCGGAATTATATTAATGTATTATCATATGTCCTCTGTTGGTAATTATCCTTTTGTCATCGCTATTTTTCAAAAAAACATCACTTTATGTCTCATTTTTCTTCAAATATTGAAAAATATTAGGTCAATGATTTTAATGAAATTGTATAAAAATACCTTTACTACGTAATAAACTATAATACAAGTATCACTCCAGAGCAGACTGTGGTCTAGCGGAGTTGACAAAATCCAACAAATCTATACTTTATTTGCTTCTCAAACAATGATCAATTACATCTTTGTTTCTAAACCTTAATTTAATACCAACAATAGTATTAAAGTCGATTTTGTCGATCGAATGCAATAACAAGACACACACACACACACATATTACACGAATCCATACAAATACATATAAACGCTTCATATTAGGGTTGGTTGTAAGAGATTATCGTATGATATTAAACCCTCCCATTGTGAAATTTCACGATAAAAGGTAAAAACAATGTAAAACATTGTAAACCTTCATTATGGATATTTCTAAATAACTTCCTTTTTGCCAGGGCAATGTATCTATTGGATATTAAATAGTGTCTACAATATATGTGGAGAAACATATAAATAATATACATCTAAAAATGTACATACTGTAATATTGTACAAACTTGCTTATCCGTGCTGAAATACATTTATATAGAGAGAAAAAAGATTTACCTTAGCTGTGAATGTTCTTCCCTGGCTGAGTTTTGCCGCCAATCCTCCTTCGCCGTGGTGTCGATGATTCTGAGCGCGTTTATCGCCCGGTAAGAATAGTCCCAAAGTCGATACGATGGCCAGTATGCCCCCCAGGGCGAACAGTGCGAGTAGAGTGATGAAGATGACCTTAGTCTTCTGCGACACTACCATCGCCATTTTGATGGCGGGCGTTCACCTTCCGGTGAACGAGACAATATTATTGCCGACCCGTTAGCTTGTTTGCTTTCAAAAGTCTTCCGTTCGCGCGCGATTGGACAACGTATGCACTCACATTTTTACGGGGCGGCGGCGCCCGTTCACGTATCACGTGGCACAATCTCGCGACGTTTACACAACGGATAGCTTCGCCCGACGACTGCGAATATATTCCATTGTAGTCACTCGGAAGGCACCCCGACGGCGCGGTGCCTCCGCATGCTACGAGTATTTAGAGAGCGCTAATCAATACCGCTATTGTCTTTAGCCGAAATCCGCAGCAGGCACTGAAATGAAACACAAACTTTTTTTCTTCTAATGCAACGCAACACTAACATATGGGTACTAAACCAATGCCAAAAACATACCTTATAAATGAAAAAAAATATTTCGTACTCACGCGATATCGCGTTAAAATAATTTTATACCACGCGTTATCGCGTGGAAATGTTTTTTTCTCACGAGATAACGCTTGTCGTTACATTTTATTAAACGGTATACCGCATGGAGTTACTTTCTTTCATGCGACACCGCGTGCAGTTATATTTCTTACACGCGATATCGCGTGGAGCTATTATATGGAGTTTTATTTTCGTTCACACGATTTCATGGGTTTTTATTGCAGAGGGAACAATTTCGTTTAGATAATATAACGGTCTTCATCCGGATTGAGCGTGAAAATATCCGTTCCGTCGAACAATGCTAATTTATGGCACATTCATTCCAGTTAGCGCGCTTACACATTTCGTACAACTGGCTAATTGGTTTGCGCATTAATTTCAATTTCTCTGAGGCAAAGACTGAATAATGCAGGAACGGTGCGCACTGCAATGTCGCCAGCGCCCGCGCCGCCCCGTCCCGAAACAAAGAGTTATTAGCGGTACGGCTGAAAAAATACGTGTGGGATTCGGTGAATACGTCAGCAGTGACTGTGCGGATGAAATGTTTCATTGGCCGATGCGCGCCGTTTTCATTGACTGAAACAATACCCCCGCTCTGTTTGACAGTGAACAGTATCAAATGATCCGACTTATTAAATCGCGACCCCCGACCTATTCAATAACAGACTAAATTTGGAACCAAAAATGTGAGGCTTGAGAAAGTAAAAATGTGTCAATTTTTATTGAACATTAGTCCTCACCACACCTTGCAAAGTAAGTCGCCACACGTCTTTTACCGCCCAATCTCATATCTCCCACAGCGAAAGCCAGATCAATAGACCAGGCGCCAGGATGTCTGGCCCCAAAGTTGACCCCAAAGATTATCGCTCTGCCGCAGAGAGAAGACAGCTTACCAATCGTGCAGGTCTATTGTACAAAACAATCGATAACTGTCTAACTAAAGAAAAGGTTAATCAGCTCGACAGAACTCTCGGTGGGTACTCATGATAATGAGATTATCTTGCCGAATAAACAAATTCATATAAATTTAAGGCGAGCTCATGAAATAAACCATATTATTTTCTATACATAGTTCCTATGTTATGTATTTGTAAGAGCTAAGCAAGCTAAAATTAAACTATGGTCTCCCTAATATGGTCTCCTTATTATCAGGTCCATATTAACAGACTTCAAAGTATCCAAAATAAGTTCGTTCGATATTTAAATTTCAAGACAAAAAGTTATTTTAATACTACTAATGAGGCGGCCTTACTATTTAAAATAAATTCACTATCTTATCGGCGCAGCTTTAATGATGCTCTGTGCTGTCATGAGACCCGAATAATTTTTAATATATCAGTTAATTTTATAGATTACAATATTATTATTTTACCAATATACTTCCGGACGATATGGAGAGATTTGTTTATATAGTGGGCGCCAGCCCGGAAGGAGAAGTAGATTTATTTCGGATCTATGAACAAGTGCCAGAGTCCTTCCACCGTTTAGAATTCTTCTGGGGCAGGGGTATGTAGGCTGCGTCGGGATTTGCGTCGGTTCGCTCAGTCCATCTCAGGCACGGGGGTATTTAGAATCCCTTAGTGACCCAGTCTACGGTAAGATGACCATCCCTATGGGATGAACGGCCTTTTATGGATATTGAATTGCTAAATTATTGAACCATTTCCCTTACTAAATAATATATTATTATTCTCGTTCGAACGCCCTCTAGCGGTGGCGCGGCGAGTTACTTAGCAAAGATGGACATCATTTTGCTCAACCTGCATTGTGCTACTAATGCCCGCGTTTCGCCGCTAGATGGCGCGGACGCGACGGCGGATTCGGTTAATTTAAATTAAATCTTGCTGGAATATGCGCAAAATCAACTTGTAACATAAATAAATGTGCTTTATTTTCCTTAGTAAAGAATTCTGAATTTAATGAATTTTCCCAAATAATAATGGAAACTGATTTTGATATCTTATAAATGTATCTCAACCAATCCTTTCCTTTTATGGTTTTTTTTATTCTATTTTATTTATATAAAAAAATTGAAAATGAAATACATGATATATGATGATATTAAAATTGAAATTATTCTGATATTGAGATGATTATGAGTAAAATAAAAGATACTTTTTCGACCCAAATTTACTATTTATTTTTCTATAACCTGTTGCGAAGACATTTCCCGAAACTATATGCGTGATATTGAATATTTATATTATTTATGAAACTTAATTTTAATCCGTCGATCGTCGAAGGCCTTGCGAGATTTTACGAGCGTACGTTACAATTATTACATTTTACCCGCGTTTCGATGAGCATTATTCGTAACTGGTTTTTCCTATTTTTGCCCTACAATGATTTGGCAATTTTAGTGTCGGGTACGCTGCACTTTCAACTATCGTAAACGACGGTAGTCTTTTGCTCTATCATTTTCCCTGATATTTAAATTTGGAAATATTACGTATTCCCTGACGATGACTTGCATTTATATTTATCTATAATTTGGTATTTTACTTCATAAGCTATTTTATTAATTTATCTGATTTTTAATTGCCTCGGGAAGAACTCAATGCCACTCTGATTTCGCCACGTTTTAATCCCAAGATTGTCTAACGTGGATTTTAATTATATTTATATATTTTTACAGCCTACATTTTAAGTAGAGATCGCCGAAATGATTTTAGATTTATTGGCGGTGTCTATCGTTGATCCTATATTAGAAACTACGGATTCCTATATTCAGAAAAACGGGTTAGCACGTATATGTCGTGCAAGACGGGTCTGAAGGACTAAAAGTATTGCACGATTGTGGTATTGCAAGTTAGAATAAAAGAAATCGAATTTTACTTTAAAAAAAACCGAAAATGAGAATATAATCTACTTGCCCCAAATAGGATGTGGAGATCACGCTGGAATGCTTTGCCTGCGCCGCACTTGATTCTAGTTATAATTTCTAAAGATGACTTTGACTTTTATATTTTATTCGTAGATGTAGGTAGGCCACTTCGAAGTCGTGAAATGAGCTCCGGCGGCCGGTAATCGCCGCGAGGCAAAAACCGACCGCCGCGCTGAAACGACGACCTTTCCCGGCGAGTGCTTCGGGCCAAAAAAAAAAACTACTCTCACTAGCGATTCTCTACACCCGTGTTCCATCTAATCGCTAGTGATGCCTATTGTGCGATAAAATTCGCTTGTATCCTATATTATTGTTATTTTATTTTTGTTAACTAATTTTGGCAATAATTGTTTATTATATTGTTTGTTAAACCCGTAATGGTTTTATGACCATTACATGCCGGAAAAGATGTTCAGTCTTCGCCCACGAAGACCTTAAACACCAAAGACTAAACGAACTACTATAAGAATCTACCACCTAAAGCGTAGCCATCGCTACGGTTCTTTAGTTGCCGTGCTACGCTTGCTACGACATAAAAATTTCTAAAAATTCTATTATATTCTGTCTTGACAGTTTAAAGTACATTATTATTAAGAGATAACCCCTGCTTCTAGTCTCCTATTATTTAAAGAAATTATATTTTATAATAAATTTTCCGAAGTTGGAAATTTTTGAGGTTTTCCGATTTTCTACTAAGTTATTAAAAGAAAGCTATTTATCCAAGTTAGAAAAAATGCTCTGCGAAACACGTCCTTTATAACCTTACATTTTACAATTTTGATACAGTGAATACAGTGGCCTGTGTCGTCTATTCCGCTCCGTCCAGGGTCTTGTCATTGTCTGCCGTTTTTGCCGTATTTCCTTTTATGAGTTTTTCCTTCATTTGTGTTCGTATTTGCCCATATGATGCTCAATTGTCGTCTTTGCCTCGTTACGTCCGGAACTCGTCACCTTGGTAAGAGATGTAGAGAAGAAAGTCATATTAGTAGAGGTTCGCTCCCAAAGCTTTTTGCTTCGGAGCTTGAACACGAAAATGTCAATTTATACATGTAAATCTGGACACATCATCAGATGCTTTTATAAAGTCTATCGAAGTGTAGATGTACTGTTTCAAAAAAATGTTTAAAATTTTGTCCAATTTCTAACTTCTTTATCCCGTTTTTCCCATTTTTGCCCCTCACTGCACAAATGCACTTTTTCAAAAGTTGCTACACTGAATTGAAGATCAATGCACTGTCGATTGGTATATTAGTCTCTATCTAAACAATGCAGTCCGCATTTTCTCTCACAATCTTGGGGGAATTGTCTCGTTCACGCGCTTGTCCGTTTTGCTTTACTGGTCGGTCCACGATACCGTCCCTGGTAATACTGCAGGTCGCATGTTGCCGGTGCTGACGTCATATGTAGTTTCGTCTATTTACGTGCCTCCTGGCCTTCCTGTTGCGGTGAAAAGGAAATAGTTCGACTTTTTACCTTAGGTTTCTGCGTGGTCTGGAGTCGGATAAGCGTGATTGGATCTTATTTACTTCGGTCGATCCTCGGTATCTTCCTTTGCTATTTGTATGGGTGTGCTGCGCTTTCGAGGAGTCGTGAGCCATTGCTGCTGATCTCTGTCATCTGCGTCGTGGCTCTTCCAGCTGCCATATAGCGTTTCCATTTTGTCCTTTTATTATCGGCGTCCTCTTTCTCGTCGCTCTGTCTCTTTCTGGAATGTATAATTTTCTTTGCTGCATCATATGGTCTCTTATTTTTTACTAGGATTGCGGTTGGCTGGCAATTCATTAGGAAGGGTTTGACAGGAAGGGCATATTCTCGTATACAACTTTATTTTTATTTCGAAAATTTTGACGGAACAAAAGAAACGTGCTTCTGCGTTTTCTTTACAAATTACAGAAATTTTTAAACTACTACATCTATTCTTACTATTTAATAAAAAAAACATTTTTATTTTACTTTTTTTTTTTTTAAACAAAAATTCTCCCACATTGCTTTTCAAAATAAGCTTCCAATAACTAAATTTAAGACTATATTTTATTAGGTGTTCGTATGGATACACCTTCCGATTTTTCAGATTTTTTTTTTCTTCAAACGAGTGTTGAGGTTTTTCGTATTTCAATATTTAAGTAAAAAGAAAAATAAACATTTTGATAACGCTCCACTTCTTGTGAGAGCTTATCTTAATTACTACAAAATCAAATGTTACAAAGTAAATTATGTCTCAACGTCGATCTTTATTCATATGTTTGGCTGGCTTAATAAATTATGGGCAGATTTCTAGCGTGATATCTTTTTTAAGAGTATGGAAAAATTGAAGAGTGTATATTTATATGAAATTTATGTGTTGTGAGACGTGGACAGTATCTCGCACATTTATATTTAATTTATTAAAAAAAATCATTTATATAATTTACACCAAGTATTTTTGTTAAAGGTATGTCATGGTGAGGGTTCCAATGACATTGATAATTTTTCATATAATAGATTATTCACCGTCTGTGGTATTGGTCTCCCCGAGTGAAATATAAGATATGTATATATATATGAGATTTCCCTTTTTACAATATTTATAAGTTTTTTTTTTGTATAGAAATGAACTATATATTGGTGACCAGTCTCTGTTGAAACAATAATAGACGTCGATCCACATAATTTTAATTCATGCGGAAGCGTGGACACTATAGTCTTTAATTTAATAGAAAAATATGGGAAATCTTTAGATTTTTTAAAAAAATTTTATGATACTATATATGGTGACTGTTCTGCGATCTAAAGCGCATATTAACTACGTAATCTACTCTAGTAGTAGTAAGTTAATAGTAAATCTTATATACCTTGTTCGGCAAGAATTTATTTAACTTATCAGGTTTTTAAGCCTTCCGAATTTAATGTTTGTGTTGAACATATATTTTACTGGGATGTTATTATTGTTGTCTTGAGTGTGAATGATAAAATTTTCAATATTTAGCTTAAGTTTTTCTCTTTCGCGGTACATACATTCTACTTGCTCGCGTCTACATGCAATACCTTCCTAACATACAACCTTTCATACTAAAACTGGTTGCCTTGTATTTACTATTTTTTATCAATTCTTGACAGTACAAAATGATTCTTCTCTACAGTATTGTACACTTTATCAGAAATTACGTGTTCAGCTAAGATTAATTCGCTACTGACTATAAGCGTTTATGGACAAACTAATTTTGAGCAGCGTTTCAGCGGGACATAACGGAAAATCTATAAGTCTTTTTTGAAGAAAAAAAACAATAAAAACAATTCATGGTATGGAAAAATATTCCATGTCCTGATAAATTCAGGATCGGATGAGATCTTTCTGTAGCTATTTGTTGTAATATACAATGGTTTTTTTTTATCGTGAGCATTCTAGTCGCTAATTAGAAATGTCAGCAGTTTTTGCCATGTAATTACATAATAGTAGAAATAAATAATAATAGTAGAGTTTATTCATCAATGAATTTTAGGACTTGTCCGTGAACAATTTTAATTTGAACGCGAACGGCTTAACGTCCGGTATACTCTATTTAAAATATAATACTATAAAATAATTTGTATCCTTCAGAGCTGATCAAAGTAAATTTTAATTCTACCTGTCAGGTGATGTTTACAATAGACGGGTATCAAGCACCCAGGTGTTTTTACTCCATGAGCAGGGTTAGATCACCGAACCCTTCAGATTTTTGCTTATATGCAAATATATAGTATAAAATGATAGGTATAGAAGTATCTCAATCCTTAGACTTATCCGCATGGCTCCTTTTTACTATATTATATGTTAAATATATACATATATATGATATTTTGTATAAATATATTTTGACGCGAAACTTGGTACTATTCTTTCTCCCTATTTTTTTTTTTAGACAATCCGGGTTCTTAGCCGGATAAGATGTTAAGAAAAAAAATTTTTTTTTTTTAATAAAAAAAAATTTTTTTTGATGATGTTATCTAGTGTATGTGAAATTATATATTTATTTATTTTACTTATTGAAAATTTAGTGTTGTATGTGTTTTTATTTTTATCATGCTACGCCCTTATGTGTCTGTTACTTTTTCTTTATGTGTGATTATTATTTTTTTTTAGCCTTGAATACTTGTATCGAATACTTATATACTTTATCTGTTACATTTATTTACTTAATATTTTGTATTTTGCTCTGTTTTTATATTTTTTCTTTTACTTTTCACTTGCAACTATCTCACGGTGTACCCAATATAGTCGTTGCTTTTTGTGATTTTGCATATTCCGGATTACATGTGGATATTATGCGAATGTTATTTGCAATGTGAAATGTTCTGCGTATTTTTTGTGTGACCCTAATTTTTACACAGGTCTTTTATGTGGTACGTCCCACGATTTTTGCCGTGTTCGTCAACCAATACATAGGCTATGGGGGACTTTTTCGCGATGATTTTGCATTTTGAATATCTGGGCGCTAGTTTGTTTGAGAAAAACTCTGCTTTTCGCGATTGCATGTGATTTTTCGCCCATACGAAATCACCGACTGAGAATTCGACGTGCTTTCTCCTCAGGTTATATTTTGAGGCGTTATTTTTGAAAGCTTCCATGAGTCTTTCCCGCACGACGTCATATGCGTCCGCGAGCGTCTCGAGTCCTTTTGCGAATTCCTGTGGACTGTCTATTGCTATTTTGGATTTTTCTTTTGGAATGAAACTAAACATTTTATGGTAGCGGCCATCAACCATTGGTTCACGAGCGTACATAAGGTATGATGGGGTAAAGCCTGTTGCCAGATTTTGATGATTATTTAACGCGTTCTGGATTAAAGATAAATGTTTATCCCACGATCTTTGATCTTTTCCTGCTAGAATTGATAAACTCGTTTCTATAGTTTGATTATAACGTTCGACTGCGTTCGATTGAGGAGCATATACGCATCCATAGAATAATTTTGGGATTTTATATTTTTCCGTAAAATTTTTGAATGCTTTTGACCTAAAATATGATGCGTTGTCTAACGTTATTACCGCAGGTGTTCCGTACGCCAGAAATACGTTATTTTCTAGGTGTTTGATAATATTGGCTGAGGTGGCTTTTCTTAACGGGAATAGCCAACAAAATTTTGTAAATAAATCGATCACAGAGAGTATATAGGTGAAGCCGCTCAGTGATCTTGGCATGGGTCCCACCAGATCTATACTGATCGTATGCATTGGAGTGTTCACTGTTTTTGGAGTCACCATGAGCCCATGTGCAGGTCCTGTCTTTATCTTGTATGCTTTACAAGTATCGCAATTTTTGACATGTGCCTTGACTTCCTTTTGCATTCCGGGCCGATAATAATATGTTTGTAACTTTCTCAGGGTTTTGAAAATGCCAAAATGTACAGCAAACTCCCCTTCATGGATGTCTTTTATCGCCGATTTTCTGTCAGCATATTTGAGTACCAATCTCCACGCATTTCGGAGGTTCTCACCTTTTTTGGGGGGAAAGTATTTGTATAGTTTTTTCTCCTCAATTTTGTATTCCGTGGCTGTATAAGGTTCTTTTTCTACGGTTTTGTACATCCGATCGTACCAATCATCTTTCGTGACTTTCGTGGACATTTCCATGCACGGGATTCTTGACAGTGCGTCCGCTACCACGTTCAGACTGCCTTTTTTATGCACGATTTCCATGTCGAATTGCGAAAGCAGGGTGCTCCATCTCGCCAGACGACCTGTGGGGTTGGTGAGATTTGTCAGCCACCTTAAGCTGCTGTGATCAGTTATTACTTTGAACCTGGAACCTTCTACATATGTCCTGTAATGAAGGACTGCTCTCAAAACTGCCAGGAGCTCTTTCTCTGTAACTGAAAAGTTGCTCTCTGCTTTGCTCAGTGTGCGCGAAAAGTATGAAATTGGCAAGTCCATTTCCTCTTCTTCCGAATATTGGGCGAGTGCTGCGCCTACGGCTATGTCACTTGCATCGCAACTTATGGTAAATTTCTTGGTGAAATCCGGACATCTTAGTATGGGGGCCGATATTAGCGCTTCCTTGAGTGTGTTGAAAGATTTTTCTGCCTCTTCGTTCCATTCGAAATTTACTTTGACGCCTTTCTTTCCTCCTGTGAGCTTGCATAAAGGTGCTGCTATTTTTGAGTATTCTTTTACGAAGCGTCGGTAGTAGCCGCAGAGACCGAGGAAGCTTCTTACACGTTTCACGCTATTTGGTCTTGGGAAATCTCTTACACATTCAATTTTTCCAGGGTCCGTTCTCAGACCTTGCCCGTCTACTACATATCCGAGGTATATAAGTTCTGGCCTACAAAATTCGCATTTTTTGAGATTTATTGTTAAGCCGGCCTCTTTCAGGTTGTCTCTGACTCTTACTAATGTGTCGATATGTTCGTCATATGTGGCGGAGGCTATTATTAGGTCGTCTGCATACGCGAATACTTTGCTGTCGTATTCCGGTCCGAAAATTTGGTCCATTAATGCTGCGAGATCTGATGACGAGTTGCATGTGCCAAAGGGCATGCGTACAAATGCGTACATGCCTTTTCCGGGCACGGCGAAGGCGGTTTTCTGAATTGACGATTTTTCCATGGGAATTTGCCAGAAGGCTTTTGACAGGTCAATCGATGTTAGGTATTTTGAATTTCCAAGATTATCGAGGATTCGTTGGGCCGATGCCATGGGGTAATGGTTTTTTATTGTGACCTCATTTAATTTTCTGGAGTCTAGACATACTCTGGGCGTTCCGTCCTTTTTATTGACGACCAATATTGGGCTGCACCACGGCGATTTGATTGGCGTAGATCCTCGAATTATTCGTTTTTTCGTAATGAGTTGATTCTTCCAGTCTTGAGATATTACCATGAGTTGGATTTTCAAAGTCTTGTTTTCCCCGTTGTTCCGAAATTTTGTTTTTCATATTGGTTTCCTCGCGTATATTTTCCGGTGACTGTTGACGTCGTGATCTAGCTGCCGTTTTTGTTTTCCTGGGTGCCATTTTGCGATTGCTTCCCGATATGCTCAATGTGTCAACCACTTACCAAATTTATGTGTGTAAGTGTTTTGAGAAGAAAAAAAGAAATTAAATTCAAATCTTGTTATAGTTGAACAGTGTGAAGTCGTGTGTTAGATACAATTTAAAAATTTCAAGTGTGTAAGGTGAATGCTGAAAATTATTAGTACATATATAAGTGTTAAAGCTAGAAGATGATTCACATGAAAGAAATACAAGTTAAAGAGAAAAAAAAAACAAAATTAAAATTTATTAAAAAGAAAAAATTTTTTTTTTTTTTTTGAACCATCCTGTATATCAGGGTATATTTCTAAGTGTTGATTCTAAGTTATTATATGTTATTTAAATTTGCATGAGGTTAGGTAAGTTTTAAATTTTACTGCGTGTATTATTTTTTGACACCCTGTATTCGTGTGCACCTCTAAGTGTAGTTCCTTGTTACCATAATTTAATATTATTATTCTTCAAGATTTGTTTGTTTCGTTTTTCCTAAAGTTTATTCCTTTCTTTACGTTTTTGTTTGCAGTGTTTTGTTTCTCATTCATTTACTTATTTTGTCACTATCAGATATATTAAACTTCCTGTAATCGTAATTTTCCTAAGTGCCTAAAGCCCATGTACTGTTCGACGCACACAGTAGTGTTCGTACGTATTTCTAGTTTTCACATTTGTTAGAGTTCCTTATGGTTCACTTGCGACGCTAGGTATTCCGTGTCAATGTATAAGTGCTTGCAATTTTATATAAGAACAGAGAAATTTTTGCTATTAGTATAGTTGCCGCAATGTTTATCTTTCGTTTATAGAAGCTAAAACTGAATCATATATTAGAGATGTTATATGAAAATTGTATTTATAAATATTTTATGAAAATTTTATTAGAATTTTAAAGTGTTTTTAAGGGCGTGCCGGTGTGTAAACGTGTACGTGTGTGTTGTGTTTAATTTATATTTTAAAAAAATTAATTAGTACCAAGTTCGTTGCCTGTATAAAAATAATAATAAATATTTAATAATAGTTTCGCAACAGTAATATATTAATATTTTGAAAAGTTGCGATCTATAAGAAAGAACGGGTGGGAGGGCGGGAAATATTGTTGTAGTAAAAAATAGTTGATATGAAAAAAAAATTAAATAATAAATTGTATGTATTAGTTTGAAAAAAAATTTTGTTTGACAGTTATGGAAAGAAAATTTTGCACCGCGTTGGGCCCAATTTGTAGGCGACCAGCGTGATCGCTTTAAATCAAAAGATAAATTATTTTGAAAAAAATTGTTTGTAAAAAAAATTATTATGAAAAGATCTATAAGCCCCAAGTTGGAAGCCAATTTGTCATGCGTCCAACTTGGTCATTTAGTCAAACAGAAGATAAAATTGTTTTGAAAAAGAATACTGTTTGGAATGTTTGAAAAAAAAAATAGCCCCCGTTGGCTCGCCAATTTGTTTGAAAGTTTGAAAAGAAAAATAGACCCACTTTGGGCGCCAATTTGTCATGAGACCCGAATAATTTTTAATATATCAGTTAATTTTATAGATTACAATATTATTATTTTACCAATATACTTCCGGACGATATGGAGAGATTTGTTTATATAGTGGGCGCCAGCCCGGAAGGAGAAGTAGATTTATTTCGGATCTATGAACAAGTGCCAGAGTCCTTCCACCGTTTAGAATTCTTCTGGGGCAGGGGTATGTAGGCTGCGTCGGGATTTGCGTCGGTTCGCTCAGTCCATCTCAGGCACGGGGGTATTTAGAATCCCTTAGTGACCCAGTCTACGGTAAGATGACCATCCCTATGGGATGAACGGCCTTTTATGGATATTGAATTGCTAAATTATTGAACCATTTCCCTTACTAAATAATATATTATTATTCTCGTTCGAACGCCCTCTAGCGGTGGCGCGGCGAGTTACTTAGCAAAGATGGACATCATTTTGCTCAACCTGCATTGTGCTACTAATGCCCGCGTTTCGCCGCTAGATGGCGCGGACGCGACGGCGGATTCGGTTAATTTAAATTAAATCTTGCTGGAATATGCGCAAAATCAACTTGTAACATAAATAAATGTGCTTTATTTTCCTTAGTAAAGAATTCTGAATTTAATGAATTTTCCCAAATAATAATGGAAACTGATTTTGATATCTTATAAATGTATCTCAACCAATCCTTTCCTTTTATGGTTTTTTTTATTCTATTTTATTTATATAAAAAAATTGAAAATGAAATACATGATATATGATGATATTAAAATTGAAATTATTCTGATATTGAGATGATTATGAGTAAAATAAAAGATACTTTTTCGACCCAAATTTACTATTTATTTTTCTATAACCTGTTGCGAAGACATTTCCCGAAACTATATGCGTGATATTGAATATTTATATTATTTATGAAACTTAATTTTAATCCGTCGATCGTCGAAGGCCTTGCGAGATTTTACGAGCGTACGTTACAATTATTACATTTTACCCGCGTTTCGATGAGCATTATTCGTAACTGGTTTTTCCTATTTTTGCCCTACAATGATTTGGCAATTTTAGTGTCGGGTACGCTGCACTTTCAACTATCGTAAACGACGGTAGTCTTTTGCTCTATCATTTTCCCTGATATTTAAATTTGGAAATATTACGTATTCCCTGACGATGACTTGCATTTATATTTATCTATAATTTGGTATTTTACTTCATAAGCTATTTTATTAATTTATCTGATTTTTAATTGCCTCGGGAAGAACTCAATGCCACTCTGATTTCGCCACGTTTTAATCCCAAGATTGTCTAACGTGGATTTTAATTATATTTATATATTTTTACAGCCTACATTTTAAGTAGAGATCGCCGAAATGATTTTAGATTTATTGGCGGTGTCTATCGTTGATCCTATATTAGAAACTACGGATTCCTATATTCAGAAAAACGGGTTAGCACGTATATGTCGTGCAAGACGGGTCTGAAGGACTAAAAGTATTGCACGATTGTGGTATTGCAAGTTAGAATAAAAGAAATCGAATTTTACTTTAAAAAAAACCGAAAATGAGAATATAATCTACTTGCCCCAAATAGGATGTGGAGATCACGCTGGAATGCTTTGCCTGCGCCGCACTTGATTCTAGTTATAATTTCTAAAGATGACTTTGACTTTTATATTTTATTCGTAGATGTAGGTAGGCCACTTCGAAGTCGTGAAATGAGCTCCGGCGGCCGGTAATCGCCGCGAGGCAAAAACCGACCGCCGCGCTGAAACGACGACCTTTCCCGGCGAGTGCTTCGGGCCAAAAAAAAAAACTACTCTCACTAGCGATTCTCTACACCCGTGTTCCATCTAATCGCTAGTGATGCCTATTGTGCGATAAAATTCGCTTGTATCCTATATTATTGTTATTTTATTTTTGTTAACTAATTTTGGCAATAATTGTTTATTATATTGTTTGTTAAACCCGTAATGGTTTTATGACCATTACAGTGCCTCTATAAAATAATGAATGGTATATTCGATTGCTCTGACCTGGTGGGCGAGATCAATATTAACGCTTCAATGAGGACCACACGCCAATTTGACCTGTTTCGATTGCCTAGTTTTAAAACTAATGCATCAAGGAATGGAGTACTCATACGCTGCTGTGAGCTTTATAATACCCATTTAAATGGTATTAATATATTTAATAATTCCATAATCACTTATAAATACTCCGTAAATCAACCCCTACCCGATACAATAAACTGACTATTCGCATTAGCTATTTTTATTGATTATTATTATTATTATTATATCTTATATACGCCATTACAAATATCTTACACTCTCACACTCCACACCCACACCCTCAATACTCTCCAACAAACATATACACACACACACACCCTTAATACTAGACTCTTGTGTAGTACTAGAATTGAAGGTACATTAGTTTTATTAATTAGTTTTTTTTAAACGTAATTTATGTAATTTTATAGAAATCCGTAACCGGTTTTAGTTGTTGTAAATCTGTATATTTTTTGAAATATTGTTACTGTAATACTGTGTGATTTCTCAATAAAGAATAAACTAAAACCCTTGATATGGAGCAGATGACAGCCCCGAAATTTTATTAACAGAGTTGTCTTGGATTTAGTCTGTTAGACTTCGACTCCGTAGTGAACCACATTACCACTTACGACAGGAATTAAAGACCATGAGTCACCGCAGTCTCACAGTGCGAATTCAAACGAAGGTATAACTATGTGGGTATTAAACTTTGTAACTATTTGCTACGCGAACTAAAATCCGTGGAATGAGAGGATCGACCACACAAAATTAATCGGAATTGTAAAGATTTTAATTAAAAAGGTATATTACAATCCACGATTTATAAATAAAAGACTATGTTTTGCTTTTTTAATGATTTTTTAAATACAAGTCAGTATTTAAACATTACAATTTTAAGGTATTATAGTTGTAATTGTTACTTTTTAAATATTATTTTCTATTTTTAACTGTAATTATTCGATTATATAGCAAAATTATTTTATTATTGGATTAGGAATTTACAATTTGTTTAGGAATTAAGCTAAAAGTGGTAATGAAATTAAATATTATATAATAAAACATGTTAATTTAGTTATCAATAAGAAGCAACAATGACGTAAATTTCAACTTGATTGGGTGATTTTACCCGTCTTTACCCTGATCATTTTAAAAAATGACCATTTTTGTTTTATTTATCGTTGATTTTTTTCTTTTTTTTGTATTAAGATTTATTTTATACTTTAGGTAATTTATTTTAGTTATCATTCTCGATTTGTGTTAAAATGTTTTAGAAACGCTAGCCCTGGAAAGTGTTTATCCCAGTTGGGCGGCGTTAAACAGGTATAGCTACGAAGAGTTGTTTCGCCATTGGTTATCGTCTATATAATGTAGCAATGACAATAGTATTTGTTAAAGATTTAAAAATAAAAATAAATAAAAGAAAAAATGTCTGATTACTTAATTATTGTATTTCTTTTTTCTATTTAAATAGAATATATTAGATAAGTTACAGATAATCATTTAATTTTACCTTTCAAATAAAATATTCTTCCAGTCATTTCTTCATTATATGTTATTCATTCTTGAACTATTCCAACTATAAGAATCAAGGTAGATGCCATTCCTATTCGTATAAATCAATTACATTACAATATATTTTCGTCGTGACCAATTGACGGCATAAATAATATTTATAAATTATCCTGGTTTTTAATTTATTTTATTTCTCTTAACTCTATGTCCATCTGCCAAAGCAACTGTAGAAGTTTTATATGGCAATAAAGTTAAATTGAATTGGTTAATTATTACCACAATGATTACACAATTCTCGTCCTCAGTAGTAAATATTAGAGATTTCACGTCCCATACGTCCAAATTTAAGAGCAGCCCTTGAAATTTAAATCTGTTTCCAATATGTGTATGGATATGATAGTTATGCGCTTTTTAATTTATTTATTTATTTATTTGTTTATAATGTACAAGAAAAAAATACAAGGACATGCATACTAGTGTACATGAGGAATAATTAAAAACAAACATTATTATAGCGAAAAACATAGCTCTATGCATATAAATATGCTAGCATATCCGATTGAGGCGAAATCGCACAACCAACTACACCTAGAAGGTCTGTATCTGGCTGTGCTGTGTTATACCAACTGTATGTTTGTAACTCGCGAACTGACGAAGGTGATCAATTTTAAAATATTTCTAAATCTAACAAATGTGATGTTTACACAAATTAAAGTAAAATTTAAAGTAGAAAAAAATATATGTATGCAATTAAGAACTAAAATAAAGTAAACTTTACATTACATTCAATAAATTTAAGTGGAACATAAGTAATAATATATACAAATATATGCATAAACACTACATTCTAGTATATATGTATAATTCTAACCTATTGAATAACCGGATTAACTAGTGGTTTATTATTATTAATAATATGCATATATTCAGCTTACATTAAATTTTAATTAGCTGATATCAACTTATATTAACGTTTCAACATAGCCAATGAAAATCAAATATAGACTTAATTTCAACCCCTAACTATTTCAATTATTAACATCGTCATTACTCAAAGATACATTTCACATGCCATCTACGGGCATTGCGCATTCAATTTGAATTCGCATAAATTTAAGCTTGTTTACTTAGGATAGCGCTGAGATTCATACTGAATTACTATGCCCGAGGCGATTGCTCGCCTTTATTTCTCTTTGATAGCTCAACCTTTCGCAGGCGCATTATCTTCGGAGTTAATTATATACTTCAGTTAATGCGACTTTGCTGGGGAACAAAACAGCCTAACAATAAAACCAAACGGCCTAACCTAAACAGAGAATATTTCTAGGAATAAATTCAATTCAATTCAATTCAATTCATTTATTTCAAGAATCTTTACAGATTGTCGAAACTAAAACTAGGTGTTAGGTACATTTAATATTATTTACAATTTAATTCCATCGTGATTTCATTTCCGTTCAGTTCTAAAGTTCACTTTGTAAATTATACACGTCATATACAGATATAAATTAATAACGATAGAGACAGAGTTCAATTTGTAGATAAAAGAAATAGATGGACGTCATGTTTGCTAGATTATATACGCATACTTGAACAAGTGGTATTTATAGTCTAGAAGATTATTATTGTAATTCATTATTATTAATTATTAAAATTCATATTTGTCATTAAAACGATTATTAAAGATTATTAAAATTAAAATATAATTAAAATTCATTTACGTCATATAATTCCTTATAAATTAGTAGCTTTCTGACTTCCGAATAGAAAACTAATATTTTCTTTTCCCTACATATTAGGTCTTTTAGGTTTTGTGGCAGTTTATTAAAAAAGGACATTCCCACGTAGTTAGGGTCTCTGCGTAAAATTTCTAGGTTCGGACGAGGTAATAGTAGATTGTTCCTCGACCTAGTCAAGTGATTATGTACTTCTACAGGTTTCTTAAATTTAGATATGTCTTTAGCTACTAGTTTGATGCACTCAAATAAATATAGTGATGGTAGGGTGAGTATATTTTGATTCCTGAATGATCCACGACACGATTGAAAGCTGTCCATGTTATTTAGAATTCTTATTGCGCGTTTCTGCAGGGAGAAAATATGCTGCCTAAATTCCATGGTGCACTGAGCCCAGAATGAGATGCCGTAACGTAGGTGCGACTCAAAGTGGGCGAAATATATGCATCTGGCGTCTGTTTTACTGATAATTTTGCACATCTGACGCAGTAAAAAGCATGCTCTAGAAAGCTTGTCACTCAATATTTGGGCATGCGGGGTCCACCTTAACTTATCGTCTATTACGACACCCAGGAATTTGTGCGTATCAACATTGCTTACCTTGTGCACCCCAATTTTTAGTGCCGGAATATTCGGAGAAGTCTTTTAGGAACCAGAATGTATCATTGAAACAGTCTTTGAGGCATTTAGAGCAAGGTTATTGCACTCCAACCAGTCGTTTAGTTGCACTAGCTCTTTATTCAATGTGTCAATTACTCGATCTAAATCCTGGTCGGCATAACTTATGCTGGTGTCGTCAGCGAATAGAATGACCTCAGAATTAGACTCAGAATTAAAAATATTATTAATGATTAGTCCTATATTTTTTTTAGAAACATGCATACACCGTACAAACCCCCCTACCCTCCCACTGCAGTGGATCTATTGTTGCTCCGCTTAGGACTAACCTGATACATATTTGTCATAATATTTGTCATATATATATATATATATTTTTCTTTTTTTTATTATATCAGTGACTTTTATGACAAAAGGGTAACAGCAATACTGATAATCAGACATTTAATTAAATAGTGTCGATTATGATCCTTATATATTACAATTCAATCGCGTGGCCTTATCCGCTGAATCCTGCCTCAGAAATAAAAAAAAACCTACTTGGTCATGCAATTAAACTATTTGTGACTAATCTGTGAAGAGTGCATTGTCATAAATAGTTCAATGTCACTTGCGCTTGCAATTTTATTGATGTATTAGTGTTTTTTAAGTCCCTATTAATTTTTTTTAGTATTAAGCTACCTAATAATTATTTTATTTATGAAATATTTTCGAAGAAATCAATATACAACTAGTTAGGGCTGCTGTTGTTTTCTACTCTACCGATTTTCTACATATGAAAAATGGTCGCGAAACATGTAATAATAGGTGTTTATTATTACATGTTTTCTTATTACAATAAATTCTTATATACAACAGAAAGTTCTTCTGGAGACATCATTGTGAAACGATTATGCATTTTGTAAGCGATAAAGAAGAGACAAAATGTTATTTTGTAACTGGTGATATAAGAGTCTTGTACAATGCGATTTTACATCATTTGATCGTTATCATTAACACTCATTTTTCTAAAACATTTTATCATCATTGGTCTAATTATGACTTTTAGCACAACGTTAGAGAAAGCCTTTTTGAAGCATATATTATGCATATATTATAACAGCTGCAATGACATCTACTGTATCTCGGAATAGCTTTCAATAGTGGCCCATTATGACACACGCGCTACACACAGTGATTTAGGAGCCAAATAAATCCACCATTACTTTTTATCGGTACCATGACAACCTGTGAATACTATTGTACAGCTGTGTTTTTATGCATTAAACCAAGCGATCAAGTAAACTTTCATTTCTTGGTTTAATGTCACAATTTGGTTGTATAACCTTATACAGCTAAAAAATATTACGAATCAGGTATATACGACCAGCGATCACAGACACTACTTCTATATCTCTTTTAAATAATTTCTTACGTTAATAGATGTTTATTTGATCGCAACTTTGTTAGTTGGGGGGGGGGGGGGGGGGGTCGCTGTATCGCAGTACATCCTCTTCACTAACGATTTAATCATTACTGAAAAAAAAAAATTATCAACTTGTTTTCTAGTTATAAAAAAATAAAAAAATTCGACTTTTTAATACTATAATATTATCAGCTTGATTTCGGATGCTCGAGATAACTGTTATATTTTTTCATTGTCAGTTACTACATATTTTACTATTTAATCTACATACAGCTTTGAGTTACATCGTAGGACATATCTGAATTATCGCCATATTTTATATCAGACTGTCAGTCTTGAATTCATTGGCCTACTTTAAAACCTGCACAGCAATTATATTCAGATTTAGTAGAACCTTAACCATGACACGCAATACATTTTTGAAGAAGGGTTTAAATCAAAGAATCCTCCTTTTTTAGCATCGACTAGTTTATCTCCCAAAATAGCAGATATTATCAGCAAATTCCTGATTGACAGTCATACCAACAAAATAATTACCCCAGTAATTTTGATCCACAAAAGTTTATTTATCAACAAATTAAAACATTCTCTTAAGATTATATTATTGGTCATTGGTTATATTGTATTGAAATCGCCTACGATGCTGATCGTCTACCAGATTCAACTTCGGTTACGAACTCATGAGTCATAAATGAATCATCGTACAGCGCGTATAAGTAAAAATCTTTTTAAAATTCTCTATCTACAATTACTACTTCCCATTTTATACCATCATGTTAGAACTTTGATTATGTTGTATATTAGATTGCTCACTTCTATATGACATTTTGGCAACATTTTTCTGCCATCTAAATGCAAGTGGCGCTGTTAGCATTGACGTAGAAAGTAATAGCAATTTAATTGGCCACCTATAATAACAATGAAAATTAATGGTTTTCTATACACAAAAGTAGTTTTGATCCACAAAAGTTTATTTTAATCCACAAAACTTTATTTATCAAAAAGTAAAACTTTATCCTCAGATTTTTTTACCGATTGACTATAAACGCCCAATAATTTAACCAGCGGTAACAATAATACAAAAATATTCAATTATTAGTACCATCTATCGCATTATTATATAGTTTAGGATGGCATTAATACATGGCATCCTATCTAGATAGACTAGGTAATAAGTCTATCTGAATAATAAAGTTCATAATTATTACATATTAAAACCTGTACATACCAAATTAAAAATTGACATCCTTATGTGAATAATATTAAAATAATGACATTTTATTTATATGATATTTATATAAATAATGAGATATTTTTACCGTATTAGCGTTTTTAGGGTGACATCAACGGTGCGCATCTATAATGTTATACCAGTAATCTATTTTAGGAATAAAAACGCCATCTACATTTTGTGTTTCATAGTAAGATACTGGTTTTCATATCGTTGCATTTCATAGTCCTTTGGCAATCTAATACGCGATATAATCAATAGTTATAATCAATGGTTAGAATTTATATATAAAATTTTACAAGTAAAAATAAAATAATTTAAAAAAAAAACAAACTGTAAATCTTAAATTATTTACGAGATACACCCGGTAACATCCTTCGTATGGCAACGTCAGTATGCGGATGGAATCGATTTCCGGCATACGCGGATAGCAACATGAAACAGGTTTGCTGTAAACGTGCCGAAATATAACCATGTGGCACCTACACCCATTGAAAACTATATTTTCAGTGTATTACAGTAGTTAAAATATAACTGGTCGAGAACTCTCATTGACCCAAGTTTCAAATGAGAAATTTCGGTGGCCACTTCTGAGGTACGTTTTTAATTGGCTACGGAATTATAAGCATTTAGCATAATTTCTAGAACTTCAAATACATTTTTGTCACAGAATAAAGTGTATAACCATTTATCCCATCGTTGACATAAAGACTTTAACTTGAGCCGTTAAAGACCTGTAAGAATAGTTCTAAGGATGGGAAAAATTGGATCACGTATGTTAGAACCCACCCACTTTTGACAAAATCAAGTTTTTCATTATCCTGGACTTGTAGTGACTCTTAAATAAATGATTCAATTACGCAAACGAAATTGAGCAATTTAATTCCGTAAGAGGATACTCGTTCCTACCCTGTGATTGAAATTTCGCAATATTAAAATGAAAAACCAAAACGACCTACCGAAATTATAATCTGAAATATACAATGAACTTATATAACCGTTTAAAAATATTGACTACCTCACCTTTGCGGAATGATAATCAGGAGGTCAATGACTAGCTGTTATTGACCTAATATTTACCTATAATTTTACATTGCATTGAAAATATTGAAAAAAATATAAAAAGATTTTTTGCGTAATTTCTTTCATACAAAAGTCGTTTATTGTAGATTAAAAAAAACTGTTTTTCAAATACAGATTATGAATAAAATCCAGCCAAGCCATATTTTGATAGGGTGACTTTCAGTGCGACTTTTGTGGCTATCTTGACCATATTATGATATTTATACTAAAGTTGCATTAGTTAAGATTAGTCGGCACAGAAAACCGCCCTCTTGATGATGTTGACATAAGAATAGATGTATATAAAGATAAGACCTACTTAATGCTAACATAATACGTATGCGTGAATGTATCTTTTACACGTATTTTTCCTTTTTTTTAATATGTATTTATCTGTACACGTTGTTTTTAATATACATATGTAGTACACTTTATTGAATAATAAACAGACGTCGATTCCCCAATTTCCCGAAGGTTGGCTCAGTTTGCTCGGGGGTTATAGAAATACATGATTCAATTATCCAGCCTTACTTCTTATATCAACGTTTAACGCTACCTACCGCCGCATATTCTCAATCGTCAGAACAGAACGAGAACAGATGATCAGCCTAAAAATGCATTATGCAGCGAATAGAGCACGCCCCACACCCTCCGATAATAAGCTATATCTATCCTTATATCTAAGGTAAGTGACTATATCTATCTTCTCTCTGTATCTCCCCTTAAATTTCCCTCAATATCTTGATTCTATTTATCGCATTTGCGAGGAAAGATATTTCATATTTATCTCGCATATTGTATATTGAATGGTAGAAAAATTAGGATTCCAAGAACGTATCCTCACTTTGTCGGGGTTTTATCAGCGCGGTGACGCGTCGGCTCATAGAATTATTAATGGCGTCAGCGTTTTGAATTATTTGATAGCGCCTCGAAATTATAAGGGCTTGCTCAGAGCTGACACGCACTCGAGGCGTGACATTGCAAAGGTGTACGAGCGCTGCGTGACACGCGAGTAGCGCCAATCGACATTTACGCAAACCTGTAGAGACACGGGCTGATGCTTGGATGGGTTTATGTTTGCCACACTGTAATATTAATAAATATATTTTTTTTCATAATTACAAAAAATGATGATTACAAGGTATGAAATTACAAAATCCAACCTAACTGAATCGCACAAGTGTCCATACGAAGGTAGGCACAGATAAGTGCTCGTTCATTCCTGCCATCTAAAGCAAGGCCAAAGGTTGTTGTAGATTACATCGTAAAACCTTTACAGTACCTAATTAAAAAGTATACCAGGATATCCCGAAAACGTGGATCTGGTTCCAAGGTCCCAAAATAAAACTGATGGATGGGCGATTCTACATGTAAAACTAAATGAAAAAACATTGTTTTTTGACTGCATACGATAAAATTGAATAATACTCGCAATTAGGTTGCACACAAAAGGACAGGTGTATTCACACAACAAGGTCACACTGTCGCGTTGATTATTACGATGAGCGCGTATATGGGAATAAAAGCTTAGCGCCTCGGTGATACCTACCTACTTCTCCGAACAGCGATAATATGGATCGCTTCCCTGATGTCTCGTTGTGTGATCTCCAATTAGAGGGTTGATTCTCTAACAAAGACGCCTTTGATATTTTAACATAATAGACATAAAATATATGTATATGCAATACAATATATAATACGTGTAAGTATTATTACAGTGAGAACGTATTCTGGGCATGTACGAGTATATCGAATTTAATGGTTGGTATAAAAGACACGGGGTTACTTCATTTTCTCTTTTGATCAGGGAATTCTATGTCATGACAAACTTCAATGATACAGCTTATATTATAATTCGCTGAAGTATATAATAATAATATTATAATTTACATAATGAACCGCATACATAATGACCTTTTAAGTAGTAATATTATTCAATGTTTAAAAAAAAAGATGTGCGGCACAGAGTCGTTCCTTCACTGAAGTTTTTATTCATTGGGTCACCTGTATATTTCTATTCAACAAATGTAGGGTTGATTGCTGTATAGTTCATGTTATTATTCTATGTAGTAAAATTTTCTTTTCAAAATTGCAACGATGAAAGATTGCTACCCTTTTCCGCTAACATCCCGTATTTCTCAAAAACACGTCCTCTCCTAGCTCCGTTATTCAGATGGTAACGTATACGTTAATAAAAATATGATATTGGGTATTAATTGGTAAGCATATTTGTTGAATTTAATTTATCACCAATATCGATATCGATATCATAGGATATGGTGATAATTGACAATTAACTTTGATTATAATCATACTGAAACTGTGAACCAACGACACTTACAGTCATATCAAAAGATCTTCCAATTATTATCCAACGTTTCATAGAATGTCATCTATCAATTTGCATAGTTTAAGTATAATATGTTAAAACAGAGCATATTGACTTTAAAAGAGAATAGGCAAATCTGCATTGAGCTTGGGCGTAATGCGGCTATTTTAAAATCCACCACCAGTGGTTAGATTATAAAGGCAGTATTAGAACATAGAAATAGACAGGGGTCCTCAACAATTTTAGTTACGAGATAAATCGATGATCCTCGAGAATATTGTTGTATTTGACCTTTTTGGAACGAAGTAAAAAAAAGCGGATTATAGATAAATAGAAATATAAATTAAAAGTGCCAATTCTTATCTAAGGGAATTGAAAATAGACACGGTTTTAAGTGGTGAAAATTACGTGTAAGAAAACCATTGTAATTGTCGAAGAGAATCATTTTGGCACTTAAAATGCTTTGTTTTACATAAACATATCCAGCAAAACTGCTCTAGCCTTAGTAACAATATACTTATGGTTCATACGATTATATAGGTGATCAAGGAATGAAAGAAACGTCGGGGGAAAATTATTATGAGAAAAGTATAGTAAGTATCATACTTTTTTCTGTCGGTGCCTACGTACACCATATAGCGTAATGTGAAATGAACGGTTGCCACTTTCCCGCATTAAAACTACCCGCCAAAGATAAAACAGCTAAATCTAATACCGCACGAAGTGTGTTCAAACTTATTCGGGCGTCTATAAGTTTGACAGGTAGTTTTGGTGCGGAAACATCGACGATAGTTCATTTCTTATTCCGTTCTAACGTATTGCTCTGTCTCGGTTGACCTAAGTTCCTATTTTAGTTCACGAGGTTCCTATTTTAGTTAATCGCAGTAGGGCCCTCTATCACTTCCAATTAAACTGTGAGTGCTTTGAACTAGAAATTGGATTAATAGATTGAAATAAAAGTAGTCTGTGATGGTTTATCGTTGCGAGTGGCTGTTACGAGGGAAAAAGGAATCATCCCGTCACCAAACATGCTGTCTTTTCATATGTTCCTGTCTAGGAGAGTTTTACGTCTGAGGAATTAAGCAACTCCCATCAAAATGACCAATCTGCATAATAATAGGTGTCAATATTTCTAATAATTAAATATATATTTTTCATACAAAGTTTTTGGACTTAAATTTTCTTTATATAACAGCATAGGTAGTGACCCAATATGTGACATATTCCAATCAAAATTTTATAATGTGATTTTGGTCTAACAAGCATCTGTATACCAAATATTTCAAGTCATATTTAGAGATTGACATATTATTAATGCGCCCCTGGGGGACCGATTTCAACCACAATCTTTTCAAGCATTGACCAAATGATGCCTGCATACGAAATTCCAGCTCTATCGGATTCAGCGTTTGGGCGTTATAGTGGAGGAATACACACAGACACACATATAGTCAGATACATAAGCGGACTTCTTTCTGCGAAGGTCTTGATAGTCTAAAGGGGGCTCAAAATGGATATGATCGCCTTCATCTCAAAAAAAACGCGTTCACAATACGTTGGGCAGGCAAATTCTATAGTCGCCGCCATAGAAATTACGACCAAAACTACTAGAATTTCGAGAAGTACAGTAAAAAGAACAGATCATAAAAAATACATCAAACTTACTAGGTTTACTGAAGATAAAGAAGAAAATACCTATTAAATATAACTTGAATCAACCGGCGATTAAACAATGTATTTAGATAAATTTATCGTATAACAATTAAATATATAAAAAAGCACGACCTCCGTTACACAAAGTGAACTACTGTATTTATAATTATTTTAATTACGGTTTATTTTATGAAATATTTGTAGTTTATGTATTTATCCATATAGATACATATATATTTTAGGAATGTACACAGTCACACTTTTAATTTTATACTAAACACGATATATTTATGTAAATTAATTGACATTTGGACGTTTAGACAACTACTTACTTGATACTTGGACACTTAGGATGACATAGCGATTCTAACAATAATACACACTTCTAAATCGGTACAAGCGTTTAGAAGTTATGGTGGAATAAAGAAACGGAAAACATACATGGAAGAACCCTGAATACATTAAGTTTACTATTATACTACAGCCTGCATAACTTTACAATTATAATACATAATATAAGACACAAATGAATAATACTATAATATATTTAGATCGTTATATTTGTATGTGTGTATGTGGATATGTATGTATATAACTACCTATGTCAGTTATGCTTCTCCACCCAAGTCAGACAATAAGTCGTACGCCCAGATGCACGTCCAGGACATATTCGGCCTAGTTGGGTATGCGCTGAGCATGGTCATGTGAATGTAGGCCGTTTTTTAATTCGCCCCATTACTTAGTATGATCATTTTTATGTATTTCCACATTACGTTTGTTTTTTTTTTAATTTTTAATTTTTATTTAATAACCGTTTTTTTTTAAATACAGCTTTGTATAAAATCCAGCCAAGCCTAAGGCTTACCTGCTGGAGATTTTGATAGGGTAACTTTCAGTGCGACTTTAGTGGCCATCTTGGCCATATTATAATATATATGCTGCAATTACATTAGTAAGGATTAGTCGGCACAGAAATCCACCCTCTTGATAATATTTACATAAAAGAAGATGAGACGTACTTGAAGATGAGACGTATGCTAATAAAATATGTATACGTGTCTGAATCTTTTTCGTATCATTTACATGTTTGTTTCACTTTCACTTATTTTAAATCTAACTATTTTATTTATTTTTTTGTTTTTGTGTACATTTTTAATAAGTTTATAAATTTAGAGGAATTTTGTTGAAGAAATGAGGGATTAGCCAATTCAATCTTCTTTTTTCATAAAGGTTGCGAAAAGGAGGGACGAGTTGCCGTTATTTTGTATCTGTCTAGTGCTGTGTTTATGTTGGAAATAAATGAATAAAAATTACGCTCCTTTTTTGCGACGCTGTTTTTTTCCTTTACAATACGGAAACATATGTATGTTCGAAATGACTAGTAGTTTTAAAAAATCGGATTAAATTACCAAATTCACTTGGCGTGTTTAGGGTTACGCGCTCACGCCGCGCGCCGCGTATAAATTAATGACACTTAGTGGGTCGAGATAGGATCTGGTCGGCGATCTCGGCTTGAGCGGCGCGTCGGGCGGCACGCATTTTTCAGTCCTGATTTATTATTCATGGATCATTACGCCGTTAGTGGTGGCCCCTTCACACCTAAGCTAATATTATGATAAGCTGTTGTTATCTTGGCATAACCTCGGGGAGGTAAGGCTACACCTTTGAGGCGCCTCGGTGCGCTGCGATTATACCCTCTTTACAACCACTCATTACGAAACATTAAGGTCGACGGACTCGCGCTCAGAGTGATTTCTAAGAATTACGAATTCATCACCTAAAATTTATGAGTGTAATCATGCAGGAAGCACAATGAAATCTTTCCACAACATAAAACTACTTCTTTTCAAGTGCTTCCGTCTTCGACCGACGTAGTGCAAAATAATACTTTAGCTAATTATTTCTTTACAAGTTGCTTATTATTCCTGCCTGGGCTCGCACTTCATGCGTGGAGGCCGCCGGATAAATGTTGACCCGGAGGGTGACCGACCCTGAACAAATGGGTCTTCGTGGCCAACTCCAATAGGGCATAAAAAAGTGACTCCAATTAGCCCCTAGCTCACCATTGAGCTAGGCATTGTACGCGACTGTACTTAGCGGTGATCATTAAATAAAAATATTAATAAATACAATAGTTCACTTTCTTTAACGCCGTTCGTGTTTTTTATTTTTTTAATATATTTACTTGTTGAAATTAAATATCCTAGTTTATAATTTCTTGTTTTATTTATAAATGTTGTCATGCAGAGTTTAGTAGCAAGGTTTGGCTAAAAGAAAATCTAGGATTAAATTGATTTTAAAAATTAATTTATTTTCTGTATCACGTTTTTTTATTCCTTTAGTATTTTGTCTGCTACAAAAATGGTATCCATTGCAATACTCTCTATTATAAAAAAAATAACAGGATATTCAAAATTTCAATTGTCTTGTATAAATCAGACAAATATCTTTCAGTCTACCGATTCGCAAAGGAAGCTCAAGGCCATGTCAGAAAATGCTCATAACAAGTGTTCCGACGACTGGATTGTTCGTTAGCGTAAGTATATCATACTACGTAAACATTTTTAAGGTGATAAAATAATTTTGGACTTTCATCCAAATGTTCGCGTTTAATTCAATAATTCCAGCTGTTTATCCAGGTTCCAGCAGTACAACTGACATACTCCCAAACTTTGAATAAGCTATTAAGTTACCCTCGAATCCTGTTTGAATTTTTTAGTTCATTTTATTATAGTCTCTGATATGATGCCATGTAAGGGAATAGAAATTTGTCGGGGTCACTAATGCGTGACTGTATAATGAAAAGAACATCAAATACCTGTCTGCAACTCTTTGGATAGTTAACCCTAAATTATACTAGATTTTTGACATGGGCACTTTTTCCAAATATACTTATTTTATTTTTCATTTCGGTACGTATAATATACTCGTATATATCTCTACCGCTTATATGAGAGTAGCGACAAAATCTTATTAGTATGCATACATGCGGGACAGATCGTGGACCGTAAAACCGAGTTGCTATAAAATATCCAACCGGCAAAGGTTTACGATGAATAATAAAAGCTTGCATACATCATTCTGCTCATAGTTTTTACTCTATATTTTTGGCGACTGGCTTTTTTAACTTTTTTAGCCGACTCAAAGAATATTTATAAATGAACATATGTAAGATTTTTTTTAAAATTTTGCTACCTGTCAGTAAAAAAGTTTTCAGCATCGAGACAGGCACCATAATAGGCATACATCCACTCTAGCGAAGAACTCGTGGCTGTCTTGGGTATAAATCTCGAGCAGCGGTCATAGCGAGGCTCAATGAATGCGAGAGTATAAAAGTGCCATAAAATTTACATCACGCAAATTCTACAAGGATGAGTTCCCTTCACCTTTATAATCGCGCTTACAGAATCGCTCAATGCGTAAGCTTAGTGTTGTCAGTCACATGGGAGCCTGCGGAATATGTAATTAGCACAGGTGGGAAGATAAACCCGCCCACGTTATCGTAACTAGATTGAACGTGTATTAATGTAATACCACTTTACCTTAATTAATTAAATTGATTGATAGTTCAAGAATAGACTGAGACACTAAAGATGTATTGTAATGTAGCGTGCAATCAATGTTTGCGATTGGTGTTTGCTATCAATCAATGTTTGCGACTGGGGCTCCATTTCTAGAAATGAAATATAACAAAGTGAAATCATATAAATCATTTACTCAATGATTTTTTGCCATAAATGAATTGGAAGTAAGTCAGACATGGGCAAAGTAGGACGAATTTTTTGTATAAATATATATATATATATATATATATATATATATATATATATATATATATATATATATATATATATATATATATATATATATATATATATATATATATATATATATATATATATATATATATATATATATATATATATATATATATATATATATATATATATATATATATATATATATATATATATATATATATATATATATATATATATATACTTTTTTTTAAGAATTCGTTTAAAGGATGACACTTTGATGAAGAAATAAAAATAATAAAAGCCACTTACATAGCTGGAAGGTTTTCCCGGACTGGACTGGGAAATGCTTATTGTTTAAACGAGATGTATTCTTGGATGAGTACCACTTTCGACGGTAAACTGTAGGTTTAATGGGATCCCTTTATCGCTAGCGAACGATCACCCTTCATCCACATCTCAAAAACAAAGCGTATCCTTTTGCAAACCAAAATAAAATGTCTTTATTAAAGACAAATTTAAGCAAAAGCAATGAAAAAAATCACAATCAATCGTCTCTTAAATGCGGAATATATATATATATATATATATATATATATATATATATATATATATATATATATATATATATATATATATATATATATATATATATATATATATATATATATATATATATATATATATATATATATATATATATATATATATATATATATATATATATATATATATATATATATATATTCTCTAAAAAAATGGACATTTATGATATTTTTCTTTGTGGCCGTCATAGTTTATTGCTTTGCGTGGTTTCCATTGTTAAGATTCAGACAATAGAGCTCCAACGACCCATTCGTAATTTTACTCGTCTGTGCCTACCATTTTCTCCGTCGCGCGAACAAATGTCCAAGCTTATGCAGATAAATCTCCGCATATTTCAGCTGCTAATTTAAATCGAGCCAAGTCCAAATTCAAACACTTGACCCATCGCAGGCCCGATAAGTCGTTGGAAGCGGAGGAGACGTCGAGCAGTTGCCGGGCCGGAGCGGAAAGGGGAGACAGCGAGAGCGAGATAGGGAACGAAGGGTGACTTCCTGGGAAAGTCTTGCACTTAGTGGAAACTTTACTAATGTCACGGATCATAATTCATAGCCCGAGCAGGATGCCTTCGTAATCTTACCGTTCGCCAGACCTGCGGGTACACGGGCCCTAATTAAAAATAACACTTGAGACGAAGAGGTTCAGAGAATAATTTCCAAATTTTATTAAATGTAAACAAACCCCGTAGATCGAAGAAGGTGGGGCGATAAACTGTTCATATACGCAGCTGTACACAGAATAAAAATTTTGAGAGCAGTAGTCAC
Organism: Micropterix aruncella; assembly: GCA_944548615.1. Lineage (NCBI taxonomy): Eukaryota > Metazoa > Arthropoda > Insecta > Lepidoptera > Micropterigidae > Micropterix > Micropterix aruncella. Next base: position 35,256,615 of record OX155960.1, on the reverse strand, counting down.
AGTAGTCACATAGTCACAGTCATAGTTTATGAACAGTTAATAAACGTAAACAGTAGTTCCACTGCATAAAAAAATGCCTCACTAATACAGATGGGGCAGTTCGAGAAACTTTGACCAAGGTTGCCGCGGCCGATTTAACTTGCTACACGTGCTACCGGCTGGCAGCCCTAGCATTACGTCGGCTAGTTGGCGGAACTGATTTGGCATTTGAAACTTACCAGTAAGACAACCTATGACATTGGCAAGTATTGGTGATCACAATATCATCACTGGCTTAAAAATACTGCCGTGTTTTGGAATGTCTGTAATCTTCATTTGGACGATAATGGGCTCTGTTACAGTTAGGCCACTAATACCCATGTATTTAGGGTCGGCCAAACGCTTGGGTCAATACCCACCCGGCGGCCTCCATCCACAAGTGCTAGCCCTGGTAGGACTCTGGCCTGCGGGCCACTTTCCCCTAGGAGTCTACCTTCAGGCGCTCCTGGACGATTTGCGCACAGTGCGGCGTCAGCTAATCGATTGTGCGTTCCGACCGACAGCCGTGGGAGTCTGGAGACAGTATTGTTATTATATAGCGTTGGTAGTTGCACCTTACGACACCTGCTCTTGAAACGACCATTTGGCTACCCAAATCCGGGTGAAGAGCCAGGCAAAGAATGCCGTGGTCCGCGATAGATTCGGTAGGGGGAGGACCGCGCAAGCGACCACGAACCTCTAACCAGTCGGGAGTAAGGAGGTATCCTGATGGTTATTTCCAGAAGGAGATATCCTTCCAAACTGGTAGTTAGGGGGCGAGGCTGCCAGCTGGTTACATGTCTTGGGGCCTCGCCGTAATGCGTTGGTCTCTGACGAGCATGTTGGCCTAGCTAGATAGTAGATTTGTATTGTCTCTCATACCATGGCTGAAAGAACCATCTCATATCGTTTTACCAGCCTGGGGTGACGGTTTCGCTCGTTGTAGGCGTCACCAATCTGCTGTATAATTTATTGTCTGTAAGCTTCGTTTCCGTTTTTAACATGATATCGTCTTTAATAGACTCCCATAATAAGGTCTCCTCTGGTTGTCTGCAAATATTTTAATATACCAGTATCTCGTAGTGTCAAAGTTACGGAACGAAGTGGTGTGTATATTCTAAAAAGAGAAACACGTCCATTGCTAAGTGTAATCAACTTATACATTTGTGTGCTTACGTCATCGAGCAGGGAAGGGGTCAGTTATGGGTCTCGAAATTCCACTTGACTAGGAAAAGTAATACGCTTTCTTTTGGTATTAGTTTATTATAATTATCTACCCGAAAATAATCGTATTTAAACACCTATCGTAATATAACTTATTTAATATCGGTAAATAGCGTTAAAGTAAAATACCTATTTAACAGCAAGGTACCATCGTGTAAAAGTAGGTGATCGGGTGCTAAACGTCATACTCCATTCAGTTCGGAAGCATGTGCTGTGCACGTCTATGCCAATAATTTATAAGAATATGTTCACTTTTCCGAAGCAATTGCAAATTCTGCGAGAGCTAACTTAAACTCCAACTTTCAAGCTACCTGCGAATGGTGTGCGTTCCTAGGTCTTTTAATAAAGTCACAGGATATTTCTTCCACCTGTTTATAAATTGGTCCACCTGGTCATGTAACCAGTCTTGTCGAAATCTACCCATAACTGGTAGCGAGGGCGCCTGGTCTGCCCATTGGGTTAACTACCCGGTGCCGGGAGGTAAGGGTTGGTCTCTCGCGGGCTAGTTAGCGGAGCTAGATAGTTGATTGTCATTGTGTAAATCTTCTATTCTCATCCCACGGCTAAAAGAACGATCACATATCGTTATACCAGCCTGGGGTGACGGGTTCGCCCGTTGTAGGCACCACCCAACTGGTCATAAATTAGTACATTTATTTTACTTTTTAGCCTTTTACTATGTTTGTATGTATTTTTCGCCAATCATTATTATACCAAAGGTTAGCTCTTGAGTGTTCCTTTGTGGCAATAATTTGCCCCTATGTTAAAATGTGACGTAAATAAAAAGTTTTATTAAAATTATTATTAAAAGAGTGGTAATTCCTTTAGGTACCTTAAAATATATACGCTATATGGAGGGTACTTCTAGTAGCTCTAATGCAAGAAGTTCACAGAACACACTAATATTATTCTTTTTACAAAGTGATTCATGCCCAATTATGCCATTTGTTCCTTTCTAAGCATTATTTTTAAAAATAAGGACGATATTAAACGAATCAGGTCACGTATCGAGAAAAGTTATTTCCATCGAGGCTAGCAAACAAGAAAGTAAAACACAAGGAGTGTGCGGGGACAATAGACAAATATCTACCCGCGTAGGGCAAATATCAAATGGAGGGCTAAGTTTTAAAGTTCGGTTTACCGATGTTAGGGAAAACGCGGACCAACTTCGAGGACCGAAAGTTACGCAAGTTTCTTTAGTAACGGCGTGAAATATATCATTTTGAGAGTTGGATATACGATTAGCTCTCGTAGGTAAGAAAGGAAAAAAGTCATTTATTGATTACACCTATTTTATTTTTATTATTAACAAGTCTTTTTTGATTGAGCTTTAAAATATATAAAATTGCATCTTTTTTTATTTCACATTCATATACAAACTTGAACGTACATCGATAGCTAGAACGTAAGACGTCTTCTGTATGTATGTAATATATACAAAACGTATACTTATTGCATAGTAAATTGTAGCCTTCTTGCAGGAAAGCTGCAAAAGTTGAGATTAAAGAACAAGTTAAATTTAGAATTGGGCGCCGGGAAAAACTACAAACTAGCTTGAGCAATAAAGAGACATAAACAAATACATGAAAGTGAAATACTTGGGTCGTGAAAAAGTAAATAATTAACAATCAGTTTTTCGACCTAGTTTTTATTAAAAAACTTTTTTATTGTGAGGCCTAGTACCAATGTTAGGTTTTAGAATATTAAAAAACATTAATTTTACATAACCAAATAAAGACTTAAAGTAGAAATTCAAGATAAAAAATTACAACGTGATAAATACGTTAACTTGCGGAATGGTTGACATGACTAGGTACGTATTTAACAGATGGCATTCTGCGAGCAAAAAAAAATAGGTACGAGGTTTTGTACGGTGTCTACTTCCGACTGAGAAATACCGGACTTCCTACCGGAACTTCAGAATTCGCTCGAGCCAAAAACCTACTGCGAAGAGAGCCGTGGCTGGAAAAGTGAAATGGTTGGTCCAAGGTAAGAGGCCAGTGGCGATATAGCTGTTCTCCAGCCCAAGATAAGCGCCAGTATTCCTGGACTTTTAAGTGAAGAACTGTCACTAAACTTTCACAGTCTAATTTAACGGTTTCAGTCGCCGATTTTATGCAAAACAGATTGTATCATTTAAATGCCGCAACTCCATTCGTTCAATCAGATGGCCCGCTCTCCTTTCCTTGTCTGACTGTCAGTGCTCAACTGTCAGTGCTCAATTAAATTAAACATTTCTCCCACTATGGACCTCTAGCGGAGTCAATAGGAATTTGTTGTGGCCAAGAACCAAACCGGGATAAACTCCTTTAATAAAAACAAAACAGGTGCTAAAGTAAAAGGAAATTTAAAACAAACAAAGATATAAATTTATCGAAATTCGTTATAACATAAAAATACATAACATAAAATCCATTTACAAATATGTGGACAAACGTATAGCAGCAAGTACTAGCTTATATAATATATGATAAACAGATTAAAAAATATTCAAGGCACAAGAAGGAAGGTATAATACCTATAATAGGTTGGGGAAGGCGAGTTCTTTCTTTCATTCGTTTTATTCTTTTAATGATTTTTTTGAAAGCGATATGTCACTGATCATTTCGAAACTTTGATGGGAGCTGATTCCATATAAGGAGGATTTGGATTACAAAACAATTTGCATAAGTGAAAGTCCGATGTAACGGTATTGAGTCAGTATTATCCGAACCGGGATGTAGAAAAAGGCCATGGCTAGAGAGCGGCACTAATAAATCCTTTAGATTCGTCGGAGATTGGGGTAAAAAAAGACTTGATAGAGTAGTGACAATGTTTGACGCAAGTTAAATAGAGAGTAGATTATTTATCCTTGCGGAAAACCTAACTTTCAAGCATCTAAGATTAAAATTAAAAAAAAAAACTGATTCTGATTTCCCGAAGAAAGATCTCCAGTCCTGACAAAATTTCGTGAATACAGTAAAACCCTAAAAGAAACGAGTAATATCCTATAAGTAAACTTTAATGTGGATATCAAAAGATTTGGTTATTTGTGAAGTAAAGGACCGGCAACAGAAAGCAGAACCAGAATATTTTTCGATAGTCTAGTGTACCAGAATATCTTTCGATATGCAGACACGATTTGGGTCGCAATACCATGTGAATGGGTGAACCTGCCCAAAGCGACTATTAAAAAGTAAAATGTCACCCTAAAATCCTCATAAAAGGCACGCAAAGTTTGATAATTGCCTATTAAAATGTGTGTAATGTCGTGTTCCACATTCCTGGCTACACACTTGTAACAAAGCTGTGAGTCAATTTGCCATTGTTATCGCGACGCGTTCGATTGTGTAATCTGAAAGTGTGGGTGCTACGAACCGTAGGCGCTACAAAGCGTAGCGCTAGCAAGCGTAGCAGCCATAGCTACGAGTAGCCTGGGAAGAAATGGAGGATTTCCACTGAAATTAATCGGAAAGCGTTTTTTTAACTGGGAAGACGACAAGCCATACATTACCTACCTTCGTAAACAGGCCTACGTTTCTATGTTTATTCATTTATTTATTTTTTAATTTATTTAAGAATTAATTACTATAAAACATTGATTTACAAAAAATAATAGGAACCGAATGGCAAAACCTTAACCTTTTGCTTATTTGATTCTCTTACCCAACTGAGACTAGCCCGTTCTAGGGTGGACTGGAAATTCCATCCATTACTTGATCTCCCAATCAAATTCGTTCCCTTTACACATTTCTTTTGAAAGGGGAAGGAGTTACGTGGAATATACAGGTTTACAGATGAGATTAAATACTATTATTAAATATTTAAATGTTCAAATGTGTTTTATATGACTTTACAAAGCTTTCTTTCTAATTTGCAAATTTTATCAATGATAATTATGTACCTGTATAAAACAAATTATACAATATTGCTGATTATGTTACATTTATGATATTATATCGAAGCAGTGATACCCCATATCTTTCATCGAAACATTGCGTTGTCACCATAACTACGTGAGGGCTCTCGTTTATAGCACACGAAACTTCGGAGGGAAATTCGCAAAATAAAAGTTAGTGAAAAATCTTTTATATTTTTCTTGATAACTATTAAAACAAAATTGAGTATTTAGAAGTTGGAAAACAAAATGCCTTTTTATTAAGAAACTATAAACCAAAAAAAACTAGGTGGCATTTAACTCCGTTTTTTTAGTAAAATAATCTCCTGCCATTAAAATACCATAAATATCCGATTGCATTTTCTATATTAAAAAAAACACTTTTTTTCAGTTATATTGTTTAGTTACATGTCCAGGATTAATCATTATTTTTTCTTGCATTAGGAATTAGACACCATATTTATTAAAATCAAGGGCGTACGTGGGTTTGGATCTCACGTGCGCATCAGCAGTCGCATCTTCGCCAGAATAGCAGTCGAACACAGCATCAGCTGCAGTGCATTGCAGTGAGTGATCGTGATCGATTAGGTCAGTCAATGTGTACACTAAAAAGACGTTGACTTTACAATAGGCATGTTTCTAACATATTGTTAGGACCTATGCCAATAGGTATAGTTTATAGTAAGAGTAAGATACATACTTCGCAGCTTCAAAAGGCCTGTGCGAGCTACGCAATGCATTTTTGTTTTACTTTTTTTTAATTTTCGCTCATTTACATCTCGCTCAATATGCATCATACAGAAAAAGTTTTTTTTTAAGTAAGTTAAATTTCTTACAATATAGCTCCAATATAAATCCAGCTCGGCAAGTCCAGAAGTCTCCAAGATACATCTCTTCGAAATGTAATATTTTTGTTAACTGTTTTCTTAGGTTAGCTATAAAAAACTACTGATATATTTCTACAAAAGTATTTGTTTTTATGTACTTGTACATAGCTGGTATTATCTGAGACAGCTTCCGATTTTCTGTTGTATACCATTTTAGAGGCAACCATTTGACTTACGGCTGTGTTTTGCAGCTCAAATCACATATATTGTATATAAATTTTCTACAAATTTTCTATCCACAAGTCACCCCGCGGGATGACTACTTTACCCGATATTTAGCAAGATACATGACCAAAACAAAAAAAAACAGTTTTTTTGGAAAAAAACACTTTTTTTGTACAGCTGTTACTTTGAAACTTCTAGACATATGGAGCTCAATTAGGGCCTAATTAGTATTAAATCCATTCTAACTATAATGCAATATTGTTACCTTTTCTGTAAGTTCATAATTTAGGTGTTATTTGTCAAAAACATAATAGAGGGAAAACGTTCCTGTATTTTGGACATTGCGCGAATTGCGCAGGTTTTTCGAAGCTGCTAACTTCGTCTTTTGCTATCGCTGTGTTACATTGCATTGTAAGCGAATGGGCCCTGTTGCAATTAGGCGACTAAAACCTATGTGTATGGAAAATCTATTTGTATCCTTCTGAGTGGAGGCTGCTATCTGGCAGCCTCCACATAGAAATGTGAGCCCTGGTAGGACTCTGGCCTGGGGGCCAGTTTCCCCTAGGAATCATCCTTCTGGAGCTCCTGGAAGGTTTGCGCACCGTGCGACGTCAGCCGATTCTGCGATTGTGCATTCCGAGTGATAGTCGTAGGAGTCTGGAAACGGCCTTGTTTCCTATAGAGCGAGCCCGGGTATGATTCTGGCCTGCGGGCCAGTTTCCACACTAATCAACCTTCGAACGCTCCTGGGCGGTCTGCACACCGCGCGGTGTCAGCCAATCGATTGTTCATTCCGACTGATAGTCGTGGAAGTCTGGAAACGGCATTGTTTCCTATAGAGCGGGGGTAGTTGTTAACCTTACGGCAACTGCTCTTGAAACGATTAATCGGCAACCCGATACCGGTTGAACGGCCGGGCAAAGGATGCCGTGGCCCTCGATAGATTCGGTTGACAACGAATCACCGCTACGTAAGGGAGGACCGCGCAAGCGACCTCGAACCTCTAACCAGTCGGGAGCAAGGAAGTATCCTGATTGTTAATTCGAGACGGAGATATCCTTGCAAACTGGTAGTCAGGGGGCGAGGCTGCCCGCTGATACCTTTCCTGATGCATCGCAGTAAGGCGTTGCTCTCTGACGAGCATATTGGCCTAGCTGGACAGTAGATTTGAATTGTCTCCGTCTTCTACGCTCATCCCACGGCTGAATGAACGATCTTATATCATTATACCAGCCTGGGGTGATGGGTTCGCCCGTTGGAGTCGACACCGCTCTACTGTCTGTTAGCTTCGTAAGCTAATCGCCGATACTTAAGGGAGGTCCGCGCAAGTGACCTAGAACCTATAACCAGTCGGGATACCGGAGTAATCTGGTTGCAACTGGAAGTAAGGGCGCGAGTGCCTTACTGCGTGATTAAACTGGTTATCTCGCAGTAAGGCGATTGCTTCTTACCGACTAGTGGTGTAACTAGGCAGTGGACTGCTATCGTCCCAAGTCTTCTACGATCACCTCACGGGAGATAGATCGATCTAATATCGTAAAACTTCCTAAGGTGACGGGTTCGCCCGTTGTAGTTGACAGTTTCAGTTGTAAGCGAAGTTAAAATGTTCGGTCAATGTAGACCTGACTGTGTTGGTGTAGATAAGTCCAATTAAAGTTTCTATTTATTTATTGTAATAAGCAGACTCGTTAGCTGGATTGAAAAATCTCTGCGTCACATTATTATTTCTCGGCTTGATTTATATGGAACTTTCTCTTGTTTTCGTGAGTGTACGAGACGTGGCGCTATTGCGCTACAAAAGAAACGCTACTGCTAAGTAATAACAATGACACATTATTGTTACCGGCGGAGCGAGGCCCAGTGTGTGCTCCGTCGGGCTTTGTCTCTCATTGAGGAAAATCTCTTCGGAATACGCAAATTTAATAGGCGGCGATATATTCCGTCTCCATGCGATGTAATGTAATACGGAGGCGTTATTCCGATGATTTGCCTGGAAGACTTTCTTTTATTTTTCATACAGGAAATAATTACTGATCATTAAATATCGTATTATTGTGACTTTATTAAAAATAATCCCGATATCTACTCCTTACGACAGAAATTTGTGAAAACGGACCTCAGTTCTGCTGTGTTAAATATTTTACCGCTATTTTACAAAACATCAAATCAATGCAACAACCAGGATTCAAACAAACTTTAAAGCACTGGCTCAAAAATAAATGGTATTACAGCGTGAATTACTTTTTATACTATATTGTCAAATAGTAATATAACATATTCTTATTGTAATTTTCAAACATTTTTAAATTTTAAACATTTATATTAATTTCTAGCTCTAAATCTGACAAACCGTAGATAGCTTAATAATTCCAGTTTGACATTTTAATTTAAAAACAAACTGACATTTTACTTTATATATAGTAATGTAAATTTACTATAATAATTTGTAGATAATAGTTCTAATTATTATTTTTGTTAATGTCTAAATCGTAATACTTTTCGGGTTTGTTTTCCTTCAATTTGCAAAGTGAAAATATATTTAATTATAGAAAAATAAATATTGTACGCCTGATAGGTAAACTGTATAGCACATAAAATAGTACCTATCGATTTTGCACGACCTACTTACAGTTCACAATAAAGAAATAATTATTATATTTCTTGCGGGCTCAAATACTATAGACAAGATAGCCCACAGCTACACCTAATGTTATATATATATATATATATATATATATATATATATATATATATATATATATATATATATATATATATATATATATATATATATATATATATATATATATATATATATATATATATATATATATATATATATATATATATATATATATATATATATATATATATATATATATATATATATATATATATATATATATATATATATATATATATATATATATATATATATATATATATATATATATATACATATATATATATATATATATATATATATATATATATATATATATATATATATATATATATATATATATATATATATATATATATATATATATATATATATATATATATATATATATATATATATATATATATATATATATATATATATATATATATATATATATATATATATATATATATATATATATATATATATATATCTTTTACCTGCCTCAGGAATTGAGCTATCTTCTAATTATACACTAGGTCTACACGTCTACACCTTTCTCTATTTCCAAGCAGTAAAAATCCGGTTTCTTTCATTTCAAGTTACAAATAACCACGGAATTTTAATAGTTTATATTGCATGTGTTAAGTTAGCATGTACTTTTATAACAGCTTGAACGCCCTGCCTTTAGGTTGTCATATAAAAAGTAGGGTAAAAATCGTTGTTTTTTTTATTATATTTCTTAATAACAATACTTGTTTACAATATACCAAAAAACTTTTCCACATAATAGACCCATTTATGACCCTTTTTTGTCTTAAGAATAGTAGGAACAATTTGACGTATCACACACGCTTTGTGGGTTTCGAGTTTTTTTTTTGTTTCTTTACCTGTGCGTACCGGGCGCATTCGACGACGATGGGATGCATTCGGGCGATAAAATCGTTTTTTTTTCAATACCAGATCTGCTTAAATAATATTTGTAATATTTGTGAAAAAATAATCTGCATGAATATTATCGACTATAATTTAAATATCGCAACCCATTAATTTGAAAAAATATGTTTATTTATTTATTCTCTTTAGGTAATTTACTTGATTTTTTTAACTCGCTTCAAAATTTGAGTAAGTTGATATAGTATAAATGATAAAATTCCCCTCGTATCGCAAAATATACCATAGCAGCAAAACAGGACTTGGTCAGGGCATTTGATTTTGGAAAACCACGCAGGGCATGCCGTGCATGGTGTTGACCAGTAAATTGTCATCTATCCTGGATATAATAACACTTGAAGGGCTTCAAAAAGAAGATAGCATTTGATACTATCAAACTGCCATATGCAGAGATAAAGCATACCTCCTATTATAGTGACTCGGTAGTAACCGCCAGTATTGAAAATTTTCGCCGTACCACAAAAAAAAACAAAAAAATAATTTTTTTTAAGAAAAAAAAGTTAGTATATAATAGACGATATTGTTTAACGCGATATTATTATACATTTATATCCAATTTATAAACTATATTCTTGTTATATTTTTAATACACATGAGTCCAATATACACATTAATTATACATAATAATAAAAAAAGTATATAGTACAAAAAATACTAGTTTGCACAATGACGGACTTATCACGCTGCGGAAATCTCCTCTAGTCAACTGTTACTCTTTGAAAGTTTTCTAATTTATGTAGGGTATTCTTTAACTTTTTAACTCAGAGATAACGTAAAAAAAAGGTAGAATTAAATATTAATTATTTACATTTATTTATTTATATATTTCAATATTACAGAAAAACAATTACTTTCTAGTCAAATAAAGCGACAAGTTGATTAACCTCAAACCCATGATCTAACTAGGCTTACGCCTGTGCCTAGATGTGTGATTTAAGACTTTTTAGATTTAAGATTACGAGCTGACCTTAAAAGGTTCTTTCTAGAGATTAGAGATTAGATTTAGTTTTAAAATATATATTATATATGTATATACACAATAAATTTAAAACCAAATATTTTGTTGGTGGTAATATTAATAGCAAAAGCAACAAAAGCAAAGCAAAAGAAAAATAACATTATGATTGGCTTTTAATACCATGTTTATCGAAATTCACCCATTCGTCAAGGGTTCTCGCTAGCATGAAAATATTGCTGTATATACATATTAATTTATATCGTATGATAGTTTTTTGGCTATCTATCCATATATAAATATTATCAGAATTGATTATAAGAATGCTAATAGCACTCTCACTGCCACAAAATTTTGCCATTCTTGTATCACTGATAAAAGTTTAATTAATAAGAATTGGTGGTAGATGGCCCACAAACACAACAAGCACAAACAAGTGAAATTTTGTTTTCTTGGGCCCGGCGAATATGAACACAAAAATATATTCAATCCTAGCTGGGTTCTCTTATCCCTTATAACCTCCACCTAACCGAATATTTGGGTTACAGACAGCTAGTACTACATATGTGGAAAGCTTTTTAAAACACAGGCTCCAAACAAACAGACAAAATGACACCCAGCCAAACTCAGTTTGAGGCGGAAGTTAGCATTACGTTAATAAGGGTGTTATTACATCCCTCGATTGTTACGGATATCCGGCGTAATGAGGGCATCCTGAGGGTAACCTATTTTATGGAACCAACAGTATACTCGTGGGGATCCCGTGTTACACTTCTCTTTGCTCACCTTAATAATGCCTAGTGACACGTCATTCGGTGTGCTTATCTATTTTCTTTTGTTGACATTTGCTACTCGCGCTGACGAGCGCGCCTCGCGGGCATGAACACATCAAAATGGAAACATCTTCAGTTTTAAATTATGGTAATTTATGATAACATTACCTTTAATCTATGTTAGTTACAAACTATTTTGGAAATACGAATATGGTAGCACCGGCGCGTAGCATAGTGGAAAGGTGAATTATTTCATTTTTATCAAAAGAAATTATTTTGTTCTTGTTTCCGCCGAAGAAGGATCCATGAGCTCCGAAATGTTCGGCAAAGGTACAAATAATAATTTTTTTTGGACCTTTGCCGTATAAAAACCGTTCATAGAAACTATTTTTAGAAAAAAACTATCATAGACGAAGTAATACCTAAAAATAAAAGCGTGCAGCAATACAACTAAAATAATTATTATTTACAACTTTTGTGTATGTAAGTGTGCTGGTTGGTACAGATAATTAGGTATTATTTTTACATAATAGACCAACAAAAAGGGAGTGTAATGTGTTCAGGGTTCATCTTTGTATGTTTTCGTGTCTTTATTCCACCATAACTTCTAAACGCTTGAACCTATTCAGAAGTGTGTGATATTGTTAGAATCGTTATGTCATCCCGAGTGTCATAGGTATATGAACTATCAAAATATTAAGCAAGCAGTTGTCTCAATGTCCAAATGTCAATAAATTAACATGAATATATCGTGATTAGTGTTTGTGAGAATGGCCACCCTTCACTAGACTCCAATTGCTTGCGAGCGAAGGGTGGTTCTCAGCATGAAGGTTGCTCCGTTAATGAGAGTCGTAGATGTCCGTGTAGAAGAGTTTATTCCGAAGGTTGAAGAGAAGCGAGTCGAAGTCGCCAGTTCTTAACGCCTTAAGTTGTGTTCGCCGTTGTGTTGTAGTGTGGGCGCGAGGTGAAGCCGTGGCGGTGCGTGTGTAGTCGAGGAGCGAAGTGTGTAGTCGAGATATCTGTCCACTGAGGGGACGATGTGTAGAGCGCGGTAACTGTCTGCCGAAGTAATGATGTAAAGGGGCAACTGTCTGCCAAAGGAATGATCTCGATCGAATGAAATGTACTGCGTTTTATAGGGTGATCGGTGATGCAATAGCTACGAGTGGGGCGACGCATGTGTCGCTTGCCTGGGCAATATTTGCCAAATTTAGCTGGAAATTAACTGCAGCTGCTCGTGTAAGTTTGAGTGAGTCTGCAGTTTTCTATTCTGTGAAATTAACTTTTTTGTTGTGGGTGTGTGGGGCCGTAGGCTCCTACATGTTAAATGAAAAGTCTGATTGAGTATATTCCGGAAACATACATGTATCTATATGGATAAATACATAAACCACAAATATTTAATTAAAAAACAGTAATAAAAATAATTATAAATACAATAGTTCACTTTCTGTAACGTCAGTTATTATAAATTAGATAAAAAACGAATTTACGGCGTGAATTTTGAAGCACCCACGTTTCGGCGTTACATTCGCCGTTGTCTAGGGTAGACTGTCAACGTCGCCGCCTCAACGTCGCCGAAACATCGGATGCTACAAAATTCAAGCGGTAAATTGGTGTTTTATCTTATTTATAATGTCAAACAAGCGCTATAGGCAGTTATTATTTTAAATATATTTACTTGTTATAATAAATGATAGAATGGCAATAATTCTAGTTATTAAGCATGCACCCCGCAGCAGGATAGTGTCTTATTGTTATTCTAATGACATTAAGCAAGTCGGCAATACACGTACACTATTTTTGTCCCGCAGAAACTCACGTTCGTGACAAACTTCAACTGTTCCAAAGTTTAGTAATTAATTTCCCAAGTTTTCTCCACTTGTGTTGTTGCCAACTATTCCGAGCCGCTGAAACGCTCGTCCTCTTGACAGATTTATTAGGGGCGACGAAGAATATTAATATCGAAAATTAGAGCCTCAACTCCACCACCGAGCGATCTGGTCGGCTATTGTATCGCAGTCTTGATTACTGTTTCATAGTGATCGATCAGGCAGAATTTTAGTCTAAACAATACAAAGTAAGATTTAAATACCAATGTTTATTGAGATTTAAAAAAAATATATATTCAATATTGCCTACATGAAACTAATCATGATGTAAAATAGATGAAATTAGAAATACAAAGTCTATGAAGAATTTTCAAGGTATAAATATATTATTATCAAAACCAGCAATGTGCCTTCGTATTTTTTAAATTATTTATAATAAAATAAATGAGAATATTTGTAAATTCCATGAGGACAATATTATCATAATATTTGTATGTTTATAATTTACAAATCATCAGCAGGGAAAATGAAATCACAATTTTCAAACTCTTTATACCATAAATTGAGTTTATTACCAAATTATTGATAATTATCTTTTAAAATTGATCATCTCGAGGGCTTTCGATTTGCGCTGGAATCTTGTTATAACAGAACAAATTTTGGTAATTAAAACTTTTTTACTTCGTAACGTCATTATCCATTTATATCAAGATTGTACTTATTTTACCATTATATACGATTTAAAGGACGAAAGGATGCTACATTGTCAATATGGCGGTAAAAGTTGGGAGGAATGTACATATTATGTGACGTGTACTGCGTAATCGATGATATCCTCCTACTCAAACGGCATCCGTCAATCGTAATATGCCTCTGATATATAGACTTTGACGAAGTTTTTGGACACGAAAAATGTTTTTGGAATGTTTAGGCGTTTCATGAATATGTATTTCGTGAGGCGAGTAGCAGAAAATTGGTTACTTAACGATTCTGATATAAAGAGGGGAAGAAAATGGTTTTTTAAAAAAACACTTCCGTTTTTATTACTGCTATTACTTCTCTTTAATAGCGAGAGCTGTAGGCCTTTCTCACATGTTAAGGCTGCAACAGACACCAGCAATTTTTTGTTCACATAGCAAAGAAACACAGAAACAATAATTTAAAAAAATAAAAAAACACGACTGCCCTTACAAAAAGGTAACTGCTGTATTTAGAATTATTATTTAAAAAAACGCGCTAAAGAGCACATTATGTAAGAGAATAAAGTTCGCCCTACGCGCTGCGGCAGGTATCTTGAAACGATCGCGCGCCGCTGCGCAGCCGCCGCACTTTAGCCGGTTGCCCTCAGTGCTCGAGTAATAAAAATGTTTTTTATAAAATATTTGTGGTTTATGTATTTAACACTATATATTTCCAAAATGTACTCCATCACATATTTCATTTTATACTATATTTATCCAAATTTATTAACATTTGGACATTTAAATAATTTAGTCAACGGTTGAGCACTTAGGGTACTCTATGACACTCGGGATGACATAACATTTCTTAGAATACCACTCAATTTTAAATCGGTTCAAGCGTTTAGAAGTTATGGTAAAATAAAGAAACGGAAAACATACATACCTACATGGATCCTAATCACATAACACTCCTTTTTTGTGCAGTGGCGTATTAAATTCGTAAGAACCAAAAACGGCTAGTTAATATCAGTAATATTTTGTGGAGAGTAGTAATTGAACACTTTATATAATTTAGTTTGCTATATTAATATTCCAAATACAGGTAGCTAGACTGTGGATTGTTTTTCGTGCCAAGTCTTCTGCGCTCACCTCAATTTCGTTAAACCATCCTGATGTGACGGGTTTCCCCGTTGTTGTTGACAGCTCTAGTTGTACCGAGGAAAAGCATTTTTTGCTCAACTTTCGAATATCCATTTTTTTTCTCAGTAACAAAGGCAAACTTACTAACTTAAGCGTAACCTTTCTCAGTGACTCAGCGGACTTAACAATTATTGTTTTAGAGATTCTCGAGATATTCATTTTCATGTATTCTATGCATAACGCCTAGTTTGTCAATGCAAACCTTGTCACCCGGCGCACAGCCCCATCAACGCCTGCTTAAGGCATGCGTCTCGTCGTCTAATCTACCTCTATGTAATATTCGTGTTTCCTTTGTCTTCGCTTCCAACGAGCTCGCATCGCACAGATTACAGATTCAAGTATTTGCAACCCTTACGGGGAATGTTCATAATTTTAGGCTTTTCAAGCATAGGATTGACCAAATTACACGATGAAACACAGTATTGAAAAGTAATTAAGAAAAATCGTACTTACTAGGTAAAACCTTTTATAACCTTCACATTTTTCATAAAGCTGCGTATGCAACCTGTTGTATTAGGTTTTTACTAAGGGTTGAATATCTAACCGTTGATAATTTTAAGTAGCTATATAACCTACAGGAAGCTATATAACCTACAGCCATCGGGAAGCTGAGATTCGTGCTGAAGTCCAGAATTCCCCAATCGCTCATAACGAAGGTATTTAATCAGTGCGTGTTACCGGATATGACGTATCCTTTGAGACATAGACACTGACTGCTGGGATGATCCACGAGCTTAAGATGGTGCAGCGTAACACGGAGCGAGTCATGCTCGGCATATCGTTGAGCGATCGAGTCCGAAACGAGCTCATCAGACAGCGCACGAAGGTGGTCGACGTGGGTCAAAGAGTGGCCGAGCTGAAATGGGCTTGGGCCGTCCATGTGGCCCGACGTCACGACGAACGGTGGAGCAAGCGCGTTTTAGAGTGGAGACCCCGGCTAGGCAGAGAAGTGTGTCAGACCACCGGCCCGATGGTCTGATGACATTAAGGAGACAGCTGGACCAGTCTGGATGAGGGAAACAGGACAACCGATCAGGATGGAGAGTGATTGGAGAGGCGTATGCCCAACGGTGGGCGAATGCGCGCTAATAAAGAAGAAGAAGAAGATTTTATTCTGTAGGCTGTAAGGGTAGCAACACTACCTTCTACTGCTAGATATATTTATTAGACGCCATAGCAATAGCTAGCTATATTTATAGCAAGCGACGTCCGTGTGAAGTTTTCGAAACATTTTTTAAATTCCTTCAGATGTTATGCTGTTCAGAGCATCCTGAAAAAACAAATCCTTTCAGGCTTCACCTCATTTTTGGAAACAAGAAAAGAACACAGTTGGCTCTATCATATAACAATCCAACACAAACTTTTGTCAAAATAATATTAAAATATATTTTTAATAGCTCTTATATTTTTTATTTCGAACAGACGCGTTTGAGCTAGTTACCTCATGAAATTTAAATTCTTAACTAAGAAGGAAAACTGTTGCTACTGCTTCATTGTTTAATTATAAATCAGGCGGTGGAAGGCTATGAATTACTTTCAATTTGTTTGAAAACCGTAGTTTAAAAGTTTCGCGAATATTTTACGGAGCTTCACAATGTACGAAGCGCAATAACATTCTTTGAAATGTTGCGAAGCCAACTCCACCTTAACTTTACTAAGATTTAAATATTGTTCCCCCCATTCAAAGTGGGCCTAAGCTAATAGTTACAATTTCGGAGCACGCCTTGTTAACATTTTCATCAGGAAAAGATGTAGATATAGTACTTGCTCAGCAAAAACTCACTAACTGACAAAATAATAATTTTGAGTAAAACGCGTTTGATATTTTTTAAACATTCGCAACAAGCAAGACTTGCATCCAAAGAAAGTGCGACTAAGTAAGGTTAGCAATAGTTTCCTGTATTAGTCCAATCTTTTTTACAATAAGATTCCATTATGCATCAGGGGTCTTAGAGAGTTTAATTTTAAGAAAAAGCTCCAGGATATTCTTAACAAGAACCTAATTTAATCTATTAAGGACTTTGACACTATTGAATTATCTTATTCATGATTATTTTATTACAAAATTATTAATGAACTATTGACTTTATACATTACAAAATCGAATCATTTTAATAAACGGAGATAGATTATTAGATAATCGGAGATGGTCTTGTATATTTTTATAGCGCCATTTTTATTGTAGTAATTTAATAATTGTTATATTTCTAGTTCGACTATTCTTAGACTATTCTTTTTTACATTTTGACTATCTGTATTTTCCATTCCCATTCAATTTAGCAGCTTAAATTATTTTGAAAACACTATATATGTTAATTATAAATTTAAATATCAATTGCTTTTACTGTACACAAATTAATTACACTTTCATTACATTTAACCCAAGTAAGGAAGAGACGCACAATGACGTCGTAACAAAATGATAAAATAATATTTTTTTACTATTCTCGTAATGTGAGAATGAAATGACAGGATATCGTGACAAGTAAAAATATCTTGAACTAATTAATTATAAGTCCGTGGTGATCATTAGCAGAGATAATCATTTGTATGATTTTTTTCGTCGTAATTGATGGAACTTTCCACTGCCGCTACCCGAGACATTCAACAAATAACCAGAGATGGTGTCTTGGATATAAAGAAGATTCTCAAATGTTAGGACATAGCTATTGAAGGAGACTATTTTAAAATATGGTAAAGAACATGGAAGTAAGCAAAAACTGTGTACATTATTTATGAAAGAGTCCCCTATTATTCATAGCGATAATGTATTAGATAAAACACATTTCAACCATTCATGTTGTAAAAAATCTATTTGTTGCTAATAATGATATGTATTCTTGTAATTATATTTCCTAAAAACTCTTTTATTTTATTTAACATAATTAAACATCTTCTATATTACTCATTATAATATTTTTGAAGAAAAAATAGGATAGCTTAAAGTGGAAAATTAGGATACAGCTTTGTATTCAAAATGGGTGCAAAAAGTATAGCATCTTCAGTATATAAAAAACTGAAATAAAATTGCAGAATTTCATAAACGTATTTTTAAAAATAGTATTCTTAAAATATTGACAATGATTATGACTATAATCTTTCTCAGCTTCCGAGTTAAAATGTAATTATTTTAGTTGTAATTATTTATTCTAACTGACTAAAATAAAATTTACTATTCACGTACACAAAAAAAAAACCTCTCGCTTGCGTTTATTGCTAATACTAAAAACCATCTAATTGTGTACATGGAAGTTTGTTAAAATATTTAACCTTATCGAAGTCCAATATAGCCAATGCCCTTTGCTTTACTTTTCTCGCAAGAGGCGGTAAGGCTTCTTCGACAAGAAATGTTATATCAATTACAATCGTACCTTCACAGCCCACATTGTGCTAAACAATACTATCAAGAATATCTTGCAAACAAGACTAAGTTTTGCCTTTATAAACTTCTGCTAAAGTACAAGTAAATACAAGTAGGTATATATGTTGAACTTTTACCCTTTACTAGCTATTATTAAAATAATTTTATCGGGTGACTGCGCTTTTCCATAATAAATTGTGTAAATTTATTAAAGTTAAAGTAATTACCATTATGCAGACAAGATATTATATAGCCTCAAATGTGAGAAAATTGACGTTAATATTATCTCGTCCTTTATGCGTTCCTTTGTTTAGTCATCTACATATATAACGAGAAATAGGGTTTTCATTAGGCACAAAAAACTCAATTTTCGAGTACATGGGTTGAGACGAAAGTTTACATGGAGAATTAGTATTTAACTAAGAAGAATTCTTATATTTTTTACTAATGTTTAAATTTTATAATTAGGTTTGATTATCTCTGTCTATTCTTAAGAAATTATGATAATCTGAATACTAGCTAATTGTCAACTTTTTTTAGGATTATGTCAAGGTTAACAATTTTATATTATAAATTTAATTGTTATA
The DNA here is from genome assembly GCA_944548615.1 of Micropterix aruncella. NCBI lineage: Eukaryota > Metazoa > Arthropoda > Insecta > Lepidoptera > Micropterigidae > Micropterix > Micropterix aruncella. The sequence goes on along the minus strand of OX155960.1, from coordinate 35,237,434 downwards.
TTATCAATTTTATATTTAATTTTCCAGCTTGTAAGAATGTCTTTATTCTACCATTACTACCTTTTTATTTTTTATATTGGTTCATAATATATTTAAAACAATTTAAATGTCCGCCTTAAAACAAGTTATTGCCTAGTTAGGCGACATTAAAACAGGATTACTGGCAACAGTTTCTGGCATAACATGTTATCAGTTTTTTGCTACTAGATTCTCAGTAGCAAAACATTATAATTGTAAAGGTCCATTTACTGTAGATAATTGTAGTTATAGTTAGCCTTAGTTATAGTTAGTTGTAGTGATAGTTAGCCCTACGCCCTGCGGCAGGTATATTGAAACGATCGCGCTCCGCCGCACTTTATTCGGTTGCCCTCGGTGCTCAAGTAATAAAAAGGCTTTTTATGAAATATTAGTGGTTTGTGTATTCATTCGTATAGATAGGTACAAATATTTTTCGAAATGTACCCCGACTTTTCATTTGATACTAAACACGATATATTTTTCCTAATGTATTGACATTTGGACATTTAGATGATTATTTATTTGACATTTAAACACTCTATAACACTGGGGATGACATAACGATTCTAACAATATCACACGCTTCTAAATCGGTTCAAGCATTTAGAAGTGATAGTGGAATAAAGAAACGGAAAACGCAGACGAGAATCCTAAACACATTCCTAACACACAGTCGTGTAAAAAACGCTAATTTAAAAATAATAAAACCTCATGAAATAGTTACAATGTAATAATAAATATTTAACTGCCAATTAAACCTTTACCAGTGTCATTTTTAAATTGATAATCGTCTATTACAAATTTCTAATTATCTAATACGATGACCTTTTAGTGTTGGGTAGTGTGGCTGTACGAACGTGTTGTATATCGGTTGGCAATAGCGATAGGCTGGGGTGATAGCGATGGGTTTCCCAAAATGTTCAGCTTGATAACCGATTATGGAATATGCAGAATCATATAGTTTTGCATGAGATTAAGGATAAATGTTTTATTTTTAGTATGACCATATATAGTACGACAATACCACATACTAACCGGTATTAACGTTAGTTTTTAAATTTAATCAACCGATTAATAACCTAAAGAACCTAAAGGCTGGTTAACCTAAAGAAATTTAATGTGGTATTGGATGAATCGGTCGATTGTATCATCCTGTAATCCTGTAATATAGTTTTTTTTTTGTAGTAGTCTTTATTTATAAAAAAAGATACAAATTACATGTCACAGTTCCCCACTAAGGCTAGTGCCTTTTCAGTGGGTAACTAACAATAATGTGTTAATATCTGACTTATATTATCTATTACCTATTATACTTTTATTAACTGTTATTACTTTTTACGTTAAGTAGACGCTTGATGACACCTATTTATATTTTTCACACAATAAACACCTATATTGTTTTTTTTTTGTAATGTTACGTTTAATTGAGCTAATATTAAACCAAGAATAGTATTGGCCTGTTGACAAGGGCTTTAAGCCTATTTAACTACATATATACAAATTAAATTTTGGATTTTATTCATAGACTATAATTCAATAAGTACAGCATTACAGCATCTTTTTCAGAATCCGATATCATAAAAAACACCATGTTAGAATGTACCATTAAACACACATTTGGCGAGTTAAATGTCTGGACTGTCTTTGGATTTGCTTTAAGCACAGTATACAGACAGTAGCTTCCCTTAGAACAAAATTAAAATCGAAGCAAGCGAGGTTACGAGTCGTAAGGGCTACCACAAATCGTAATACGATTACTAGACATTGTGTGTATAATACCACAAGCGTCGTCCGCGCCGACAATGCTGTCGTCGAATGAAATTCGCATATGGCGGACAGGTGTTTGCCGTAACGCATCCCTCTGCTTAATTCCCTCGCACTCTATCCCCGCAAAGCCTTGCCACTCTAGAGTGCGCTTACTGTTCCAACTCGGTATACTGTGCTTTAACGTAGGTTGAAGAAACCCGGCTAAAGCTGGATTCAAGCCATTGCTACAAATAACTTCATAATTCACCATAAATATATTTTGCGAACCAAAAAATTGAGCGTAAAAATATATTTCAATGTGACACCGGCTTATAAAACACCTCATTCATTTATTTATTTGTCATGATGTCGCCGCAGCGGACGTTATTGTTTATTTTGCGCTAGGCAATTGTCCGGTTCGGTTTATGGTTGGGCCAGTGTATGATCACCGGAAAGGTACCGAGCCGGCCGACCTATTGTTCTTTTTGTATGGAGCGTAATTTATGGTCCGCGTATCTGGACTCTGCGAGCGCCCCCGCGAACGCGCCCGGTGTTATTTTGTAACACCGACGTTACATTTCCGACGTATCACCGGCTATTTTTTTGTAACGTTGTTTTGTCACACTGAATTGGGACCGTTACGAGTTCCCGTTTCCCTATTTTACAATGGTCAATTTTGTTTTTGTTTCCTCCTACATATACATACAGATGGTTCCTAAAAGCGTTAACCAACAGTTATTTTATTTTAAATAATCTTCAAAGTATGCAATAAAATTAATAACTAATAAACAAATTAAATTAGGGTCAACTCTTTAGATAAACAGAGTGACAAGCGCTTCTTATAACGGTATTTTAGATACTGTGGAAGCCATACTAGCATCTACATTTTTAATACGTAACGTTAATAAGTATTATTATCGTGATTGAAATGAGACTTTTATAAATAAGAAGCAATAAATAAGTTTTATTTCTAATGACAAACAATCACGATACTCCTCGATTTCATATGATTTTTGCGTTCAGGCGTCCAGTAACTTACCCATACCTCAGTAATGCGGTGTCGACTACAACGGGCGAATCCGTCACCCCAGGCTGGTATAATGATATATGATCGTTCTTTCAGCCGTGGGATGAACGTAGAAGACTTAGAGACAAGACAATCTACTGTCTAG